>JAKSZP010018660.1:0-118339 GCA_022478985.1 Massospora cicadina
CTGCACCTCTGCTGCGGAGAGCATAACCATGAGTAGAAGTTGGGGTGTATTCTGCCCCTTTCATCGCTGCAGTTCTCGCTCCTCTCTTGGCTTTGCTTGGTTTCAATATGTTATTGTGGTGCACTTGTGGGTTTTTATTGGCCACATTATTTTCTTGCGCATTCCATTGTTGATTTTCCTTCCCAATTGGGTTAAATTCCGCAATTTCTGGGGGTGCACTGAACCCCAATTTTGCTGCATTCATTTCCAAATCGGGTTCCACTGAATTCAAACTGGTCAGATTGGGTGTATGGTTTTCCGCGGGATCTGATTGGTTCATGGACTTGAATTCCTCCATGTCTTCCTGGATCTGCTCCAGCAATATGGTGGATTCCGCTGAGGCTTTTGCCTTGGCCAGGGCCAGCTTGTGAGCTTGTTTGGCCATTTTTCATTCTTTCAGGGAAATAGGGTCAATGATTTTATATCGCCCATGCTCTCCCCAGTTGAAGGCTTGTGTAGTATCTGTGATTTTGGCGTACTCTGAGTCATCTTCACCCATTTTCTCCTCACAGAATTCCATTTCTCTCAGGCCTTCTTTTATGGGGCAAGCATGAATCTTGTGCCCAAAGGCCTGGCAGTGGTTGCAAATGGGGGGTGCACTTTCCACTGTTGCACGGAACAGCTGGGATTTTTTCCCATTGCTTGTGAAGGATGCAATGTAAGGGATTTTTGTAATATCCTCTACTACATCCTGGTTTGGTGAAATTATTGCTATTGCCTTCCCCGTACTAAGGGCCAGCATCAGCTGGAATCATTGCATTTCAAATTATTTAATTTCTCTGTAGGCTTCCAAGCCTTCTCAGAGATGTCTTTTGACTACTGTGCGCACCAGTGTGGTCAGAAGATAGTCAAAATTTTTGGAAATGTCTTTGGATTCAATCCAATGGGTGCCTTTGGTCAGGACCAATTGCTGTCTGTCAGGAAGTTCGAGTACCACTCTGACCTTTGCTGCTTTATTCACTTCTTCCATGGTTTCAAGCCTAAGATCTACCCAACCTCTGCGGATAGTATGGGTTGTTAAGTACACCGCATGCAGGAGAAATTTTTGTTGGGCTTTGCTGAACTTTTCCCACATTGTCAGTGTTTCTATACCCAGGAAAACTTGTATCCCGTGCTCCACCAATGACAGTGGTTGTGATTGGGATACTTCCAAGTAGATGCAGTACTTTACCAAAAAATTGATGAAACTCGCGGGAGGCGCCACCTCAGGTTTTTTATTTTGCTGAGATTTTCGTTTGTACCTGTGCGCTTGGTACCTTTGGGTAGTGCAGGTCTGGGTCCGCTGCCCTTTACTTCATTCGCCCAGCTCTTTACCTTATTATTCACACTTATCTCGCCTGGTGTTGATTATCAAATTACGCTGTTTGAATCAAATCATTTTAATAAAAAGTGATAGTAATTGGAAAGAAAAGTAGGACTTCCTTTCAGCTATGTATAATAGTCGTCATACTATTATCAATTGATCATATCAAATACTATACAATTTGGACAAATTTCACAAAAACCCAAACCTGTTCAAGTAATAAGTTTATTAAGGTTATTGGCCAAAAATAATCACAAAACCCATAAATCTTTACAGTAGGTAAAGGAATATTTGCTTCCAGGAACCTTTCATGGAATTCCTGGACTAATTCTGAAGCATGAGGCAGTCCTGGGCTGGTACCCAACTGTAGTGTAAAGAAAATACACTGCTGCACAAATGGGTTCTTCCTCATAAACTCATGTCTTCCTTGATAATGGTTCTTTGCTTAAAAAGTCCCAATAAATCTAAACACTGTTGTTGCAGACAAGGTCACAATGGTTCCAAAGAGCATTAATCAACCAGTGGATTGACTAGAATTTATCCCAAACTGGGTGAAGTAAGGAAACTAACCCACCACAGATTGGGGGTGAATGAACCCCTTTTATAGATTTGGGCGAGTAAGACAAATATTATAAAAAGTGAAATGATGTCATGCAAGATATTTGTACCTTAACAAGTCAGAGGATTTATCTAATGAAATGATGTCAACAAAAACTCATATGAAAAATGACCCCTTTTTATATTTTAAGTGGGCTGAAATTTGCATTCCGCTGATAATGCAATGATGAGAGCGTTAAAGCTCTCAGATGGATATTACTAAATCAGGAAATCATCTAATTTTGAGAGTATTCAAAAACTACAATGCAAGATGCAAAGTAGGAGCGCCATCACTCAAATCTGATGTTGACCAAAGTATTACCAAATTTTGTAAACAATTTATATGACAAGAAGATACAATCTCCCAACACCTAGAAGTTGGAACTAATGAAAGGGCCCCAGGAAATACAGATCAGGGATAACCCACTACAAGAAGGAGCTCGTGGCTACAGAAGTTAGCTCAAATGGATGAGTCCACTAAAGCAGCAATCAGATAGCGTCTAACTAGGAGAACTTAAAATCCCCCATATCAACACTCTTATTCCCAAAATTGTCTCAATATTTCATTAATTTTCCATCTTGATATTTCACTTGAAGTAAAAAGACTTCACTTTTTGTCTTAAATATAAACCTTTATAAATAATTTCAGTTTAATCCTTTTATTTTCACTTATAGTTGTTTAAGTGAGCTAATTTCTAGTAACCAGTCTGGGATTAGTCAGTATGCAAACTGGGTGTTTTTGCGCACACCTGTAACCACAAGCTAAGGTGAGTTAAAAATGCCATAACAGGTTTGAAAACTGTTCTAGCTAGGAAGAAAATAACTTCCTCCATTCCCTCTTATCAATGTTCAATTAATGATATGGATTAAAAAGGAAGGTCTTGGTGGTTGTCATATAGGGTGGTTTTTGCTAATATGGAATCTTTTAAAAAATTAGTCAGTACGCAGAATACAGTAACTAGTATGAGATCAGCTCTGTTTGAACAAGGACAGTATCTATCATGGATACCTTGGAGCCAAGCTGCCAAAGAATAGATTGGATTGGCTTTTGTTGAGTCTTGAGGGCCAACGTACAATTAATATGTCTAAGAGTGTCAACAATAGATTATCCTGGGTGCCAACAATTTATCAAAGAGATCAATGCTATAAGGGGTAGCATCATAGGAGAATTTTCTTTATGAGGATGATTATAATCTTATTGAAGGTTGTCTATTGCTTAATCTGCATGGAGTAGACCCCCTGAGCAGTGAGTTGGCCTCAAATGTTAAGTGAGCTGAGGCCGGTGAACTGACTGTGGTGCTCACTACAGGGGTGGCATCATCAGGACCATGTGATTATCATGAGAGTTCTCATGAGCAGTTCAACGAGGAAGCAGATATGGAAGTATATCACAGAGAGGATTCCTCTGAGCTCTAGGTAAGGGAGTATGATACAATCCATTAAAGGCTCCATACCCTGAATTATAAAGCACTATATATGCAACGATCCTGAGCATGTCAAGAAGACCTCCAGAAGAACACAAATTGCCTCGCTAACTATTGTGAGAGGACCATCACCTTGTATCTAACTGGAATCTATGCTTAAGATTTTCATTGGAGACTCATTTATATATCAGAAAAAGATTAGCAAAACCATTTCTGCTTAGAATAAATATGTAGATTGCTTGTAACATCACGATAATATGTTGTTTGCTATGGACAATAGATTAGAAGATTTAAAAAACAAGTGCATACTATACCAGAACCTACCTCTACTTGAAGTATAACCTGATTGGGGGCACCTATATGTGTCACCCAACAGAATGTAACACAACCAGTAAGGACTCTTACACAACTGACTATAATTCACGCTGATCCTGTTAAAGAAGATCCCAACTTTAACCCGTACTTAAGACCATGTATACACATGGAGAAGAAATATGTTCAGTTTTCCTCAATAAGTATAAAAAAGTATGAATGGCGCTAGCAATCATCAAAGGGCTCACCACGTGCAAGATGGTATGAGCTTTGAGGCTCAGGAGATCCTTAGCGCAAGCCTACAACCTGGACTATCTTAGAATCGGAGTGAAGATTATCATACTTATCGAGATCAGCAATGAACAAGACACACAAGATATGAAATAAGAGTTCCTCCTGGTGAAAATGGGCAAGATTGAGACAGCTACAAATTACACCTCTTGCTTTTTCTCAAGGCTTAACAATTATGAACTATGAGATCCATGGATTTGCCTACCGTGAAAACCATTTTATTGAGTTCATTGGAGATGCATCCTAGCCTAAAGATGCTTTGATTCTAGCAGGGTAAGAGTGCAATGCCCATAAAGGCGCTTAAGAAAGCGTTATTCAATGTAAATTGGACGTAAAAAGCTGAATATAAGGCTATGGGAATGAAACTACACCTCAACAAGTCAACAAGGCTGTTTATGTTGCTAATGATAATGGTGACATACCAAAGAAAAAAGTTCTAAACCACCTGAATGCTTATATTTTCTAGAGTTAATCTGCAATAAGTGTTATGAACCTGGACTCTTTTATCAAAAATGTTCGTTACTTGCCGCTGAAAAGGAAGACACCCCCTATAGAGAATACCACAGCTCTGAAACTATGTGAATATCTACACTGAGGGTGAAGTGGTTACTAAAATGATGATTTGGCTAGTGAAAAGTATTAATTATTGGGGCACCTAGTGCTGTGGCTGTGCCTGGTAGATTAAGAGTTACAGCTCTAATGGATCCATATTTAGCAATACCTATTTAGCGCAAGCAAATCAGCCTACCTGGGTCATCAATTCAATTGAAGAAATAGAGAAGTTAGTTATGGCTATCTTCAAGAACTTGGCACAAGATGGCGAAGATACTGTCAAAGCTACCAGGAGCGCTGCAGCTCTTAGACAGTTTGAGGAATCTGCTACCTAGGTAATGCTACCAGAAACCCTTTCAGCAAGAGTTTAACAAAAGTGGAGGTGATTATCCAGAAGGTGCGCATATTGGCAGTATTGAATATTGAGGCTCCAATTAACATCATCTCATCCAAGCTCATTAAAAAATTATAGTTCATGCTCAATATCAATTACAATGTGAAGTACCACACTGCAGTAGCAGACATTACCCGCGCTTTAGAAGCCTATTCAGCGTTACCCTTATGCTTTGAGAACATGGTCCTAATGGCACCAGCAGTGGTATTGGAAAACGACCATTATGACTTCTTGATTGGGACATAGTTTCTCTGGGAAACTTGGAGTGAAGTTTGATTTCACAACCAGCATGGTATGCATCTTGAGCTATCAATTCCGCTGGTATTTAAGGACGAGGACATCAAACTGAGGAAACAATTTACATGCTTGGTTGAAATGGATCAATCCATTTCCCCGTACACCACACCTTGACTGAGAAAGATGTGAAGCAGCTACCGCCTACTGTTAGTGCAGAGGAAGGTCTTCCGCTAAGTGTTGGTAAAACTATAAAGATTTGACCAGGGGGTCAACGCTGGATGACCTTGTCAATCAGTGTGTAATTCCACCTAAAAACATATTGGAAGTATACAGCCACAAAGGAATCTGTGAGCAAGAATCTATAGTACTACTAGGATTCTGACACCACCTGCTTTAGAGAGTTTAACATCCTTTTGGGAAACATCACTACTCAACTGATCAAAGTCAAAAAAATAATTTATAGCACTGACTGATTTGATTATTTGCCAAGAGATTGAATCTATACATGCAGTAGGGGATTTCAACAAGATCAAGTTCGGGGATGTGATCTCAAAAGGCAAAAAGATCTTAAAGGGCCGTTGGACAAGTTTAGTGACATCTCCACTACCAGCTCCAGTTATTATGCCTATGCAAGGGCGAGGTCCATAAAATGGATACTAGTTCTGCTATACCATCTAAGTCTAAACCCTTTTATTTAACTGAGGCAAGCTGACCAGGGGGCAGACATTAACAATGCTCAAACGAGCTAAAACTTAAAAATAAATTAAAATAAAATAAAGGTGAAACAAGACAGAAGAATCCGCTTAAACTGATGCAAAATTCAAACAAAACACACCAATCAAGTTGGAAGCAGAAACCACTATCCATCCATAGCGATGGGTGAAGGGGGATTAGGAGGCTCTTCTTCCTCATCAGTTGTGGACATGTAGCGGCACAAAGCTGATAGCATTGGTGTGGGCGCATCATGGAAATGGGGTTCAAGATAAAAAATGGGTGCTTGCAACTCAATGTGTGCGATGAGGAGGGTGAAAATATAGTCTGTAAGTGCTTTTTTAGCCTCAAGGCATACTTTAGGTAGGGTGGCGATGGTTGCAAGGTTGTTGCGGGTAATGCGGGCTTTTGGGCCAAACTTTGCAACCACAGGAACTTTTTGAACTGCTGAATTTGCTGCCTGATAATATAACAGATGGTCTTTTTTTTGTTTTGGAAGAATGGTACTGGGTAATTTAGGAGGTGGCAGGCCCGTAGCCAGTACTGCAACTGATTTTGCAATAACTTTATGGATTGGGTGACATTCAGGGGAGGCAACTGCCTCTTCAGCTAGTTGGTGGTCACCTTTGAATGGGGTGGCATCAGGGCGAGGCACATAATGACGCTTTGGGAATTGGGCCGCATAATCAGTATTGAGGTACATTTCAAATGTAGGGGGACCAGCCCATTTGGATTCAGGGATAAGCTCACCCAATTCATCAACCTCAACCAAATAATCCCATGGATTTTGGTTGAATTTGATTGGGTTACCTGCATATGGGTTATCTGTTACATTTGGTTGGGAGGATGGTTTAGAACCTACTTTAGTTTATTCTGGCTCCTGATTGGTGGGTTCAGGAGAAGAGGCTCGTTGAGGTAATTTTTGGTTTGTTAATTCAGTGGTTGCTGTGTTTACCACTTTGGGGGAATGGGGGAAGGATAGTGCCCCATTCAAAAATGTTATTTTATTGGCTATGAGTTCATCATGCAAAGAGTCAGGTGTGGATGCCATGGCTCAAGAGATGAAGGGGCAGCGCTGTTTTGAATGGTCCAGTTTGAAATAGGTAGGGCAAATGGTGCGCCCTCCATCCACTCAAACCCAAAAATGATGGTCTGGGGCAGAGGGGATAATGGTGTGAAGGTGGATTGAGAGGGCTATTTTTGTTGATACTGGATGAATAGTTGCAAAGGTGTGGGGGCCTGCAAAGCAAGTGGCTCCATTGGGAAACACAAATTGTATCATGGGATTGGAACCATATTCTGATAATTCAGCAATAATTTCATTAATTTAAAATTTTGGGTGGTAGGTGGGTAGGGAAGCCTGCGAACTGAACCACAAGAGTGGTATCAGTGGGCAATCAGTTACGAGTGTTGGGAGGGGGGTGCCCTGGAACACCAGGAGGATGGTAGCTGCTACTGCAGCATCAGCTTCACTTGAGAAGCCAAGATCAAAATACCCCTTGTAGGGGCGGAAGTCAATGAATCCTGCAGGCTGCATAACTGCCTGGGCTAATTTGATAATGGCTTTATCTGAATAGGGGAACAACTTGCTATATTCAACCTGAAAGCCAAATTTCATGTTGTTCCAGGGGAGCACAAGGGGGCAGCGTGGCAATGCCTGGGTTCAGGTGAATAAATATAAACCCTACTGCTGCTCAAAAGAAGAGGATGCAGTTATCACACAAGAGCTGAACCATCTAGCCAATATTGAGCTGTAAGCCTTCAATAGCTAGTGCTTCTCCTTTGTTGCTTGTGCGCAAAAAGGTTGGAACCAATATAGTAGCCATGGATTACTGCCACCTGAATGAGATAACTAAGAAGTACTAATACTCGCTACTGTGCATCAATGACGTTCTGAAGTGCCTGGGTGGCTAAAAATACTTTTCAGCAATGGATCTGGCCATTGGTTACTGGCAGATGGAACTTTCATCAGAAGATCAAGAGAAGTGCGCCCTGTTCAGTAGACAGGGGTTGTCTGAGCCCACGAGGATGCCATAGGAGCTCTGCAAAACCCCTGCTGCCTTCCAGTGCACGATAGATTGCATTTTTGGCATTCTTAAGTTATTGAGCATGCTGATATACCTTGATGCTATCACTGTATTCAGCTAAGCGTTTTAAGAGCATCTGCAACTCCTCTGGGAGGTCTTTATGCAGCTGCATGCATCTAAACTGAAGTTGAAACAGAGAAAGTGTACCTTTCTCAAGAGACAGCTAGAGTTCCTTGGGAACAAGTCTAGCCCTAGTGGGATTAAGCCTCAATACGGAAAGGTGAACGCCATCATGGCTATGGAGCCACCAAGGGTTTTTATGGAAATAAAAGCATCTGTCAGAATGGTGGGATACTACTGGCGGTTCAACCCATTTTGCGGACTTAGCAGCACTCCTCACATACCCACTCACTAAAAAACAAAGTTTGAGTAGGTACTGGAACAGGAGAAGGCTTATGCGGAGTTAAAGGCAGAATTGATAGAGGCACCAATCTTAGCCTATCCAGACTTCAACAAAACATTCTACCTCTATACTTACACCAGTGACTTAGTACTTGGCGCAATTTTGGCAAAATTGGATGAAGACGGGTTTTATTACTCAATTAATACTACCCAAAAAGTTTTCAGCAAATCAGAGAAGAAATATATGGTCACCAAATGCGAGTTCCTGGCAGTATCCAGAGCAATAAAACACTGCAGACCTTATTTGTATGGGGTACATTTTAATGTAGTCACAGATTATGCGTCACTACATTGTTTGAAAAACATAAAGGATCTTGATGAACGCCTTAAATGTTGGGCTGTACTCCTCCTAGAATATTATCTCAAAATCATACATTGAGAAGGAGATAAACACCTCAATGCGGATGGCCTATAACTATTACCAGTGTCCACTTGCACCAGAAAGCAATCCGCCTTTATGACTTAATTGGGCTACCAGAAGAGTCCTGGCAGGACAAAATAGAGAAAGTCAAGAGAATCCTGAGGAGATTTTCTAAGGACACCCGACGTGTTAAATAAAATTTCCAAAAAAAAATAAAAAGAGTGGTATTCCTAAATTCAGACTAGCAACTGCATGAAGTTAGTAATGGAGGCTCATAAGCATGTGGGCCATGAAAGATTTCAAAAACGTTGACAATCTGAAAGAGAGGTTATACTGGGAGTGTAAGTCAGATGAAGTGCAACAAGCTTTGGAGTTGTACTTACCCTGTGCAAGGTCCACACCCGATGGAGAAGCACTTTAAGTTTATGCCAATCCCTCTTATACTGCCATTTAGTAATGTCCAATTGACGTGGTGATACCCTTACCAACTGCCCCCAGTGGATCCAAGTTTATCCTAGTCACAATCAAGCATTTCAACAAGTGGATTAATGCTTCCATGGTCAAGACCTACCCCACAAACTCCACCGCTCAAATCCTGTATATTCAAGTTATTATGAGGTGCTGTTTCCCTTAAGTTTTACTATCAAACAACGGGAAGAACTTCAACTCAGATTTGGTGATAAAGATGATGGACCTAGTGGGATGAAGCAGAAGTTCACTACCCCCTACACTCCATTCTCAAGTGTAAGTGCAAAGAGAGTGAATGGAACTTTAGGAGGGATTTTAAAGAAGATGGTCCGCATTTACAAGTCAAAATGGGATCAGTTGATGTCAAAGCGTTGTGGTTTACCAGTTGAGCCACCACCGAGTAATTGAGATGAACCCTTTCAAAGCCCTGTATGGAAAAGAGGCAGCTCTGCTGATCCTCCTGGCACCAATTATTTTCGTGGACCAGAAGGAACTTCTGCCAGGCAGCTATCATCAAGAGTTGGCTGACAAGCTTATAAGAATTCAATTAGAGACTTTAAACAATATTGAAGCGATTATCCCTCAAAGGCAAAGGGAGAGTCAAAGATGAGCTAGGATACCAGAGTTAAGCCTAGGAGACAAGTTTTTGTTTTATCATCTATGAGAAACAACCAGATAAGTTACAGGCCATTTGGACTGGGCCTACCACTGTCTTAACGAAGATAAGAGCAGAATACTTCAACCGGGACAATGATACTGACATTATGTTTTATATAGTACATGGCTGGCACCTTTTATCATTCCCCAGGTCTCATCTTGGGAGGGTAAGTGTCGCAAATGAGGCCTTGAATGGATCCACATATCATTCCTTGACCAGAGGAATGACTAGAGCTCAACCCCAAACTGGTGGTTTTACAGGAGACCAACTTACCACAGATAGAGGCAAACGATCTCCCTTTATAGATTTGAGTGAGTCAAACAAAATTAATCAAGAGTGGAATATTGTCATGTGAAATAATTTTTACCCTAATGTGTCAGAGGATTTATCTAATGAAGATGATGAATTCACCAAAGATTCTTATGAAATTACCCCTTTTTAAACTTTTGGGGGGCCAAAATAATTTGCATTCCGCTGATGATGCAGCAATGTGCATTTCAAGAGAGTTTTTGTAACTTTCCCATTCCCAGTGAGGTAATGCGTGATGCACAGACACACCTCCAGGGAATCAGTCATTAGTATGATGGCAAGCATAGCCCTGTGGAGGGTGCTGGAGCTAAAGCAACACAGGGCAAGGGTGTACAATGCAGTATATAATAATTGATAGCAAAAAAACAAAACAAGGCTTGGGTGGACCCCAAAAGGGAGTCCGCTTGGAGATCTGAGCTGGAGTGCTTGGGTGTCTCAGTCTGGAGGGAACCAGGGCGGCCCAGTGGTGCACCAGATGCTGTAGTTAATTTTGTGAAATTTAAAACGGCTGACGTTGGGGAGGATACCCCAGTGGTAGAATATGGACCCTCTACCACTGCCTCCCCAAGTTTGATTCTGGTATAGGAACTTTGGGTAGGGGATAACTATGACTGTGTTGGCGTTGCGCACCAATGCCACAAACTGAGATAGCAGATAGCAAGGCGGTCCATGGAGTTCCTGGCCCATCATATGCTGCGAATGGAGGTTTTCCAGGTTTTATCCTCCCTCCCATTAATTTGAATCCCCTTCATCCTTTATTGGTGTGGTATTGTCCCCAAGTTAGCCCACCTCGAAGAAATAAAAAAAGCTGACGTTGTTAGAGACCTCCCCTGAAGGGATCTGTGCACAGGTTTGCCCAATTTAACATAGTAAATTGTAAACTAACACATTTAATTAATAAGGACGACAACTAATGAGGAAAGTGCTCTTGAGAACCATACTTTAAACAAGTGGAGGCAAGTCATCAATTGGGGGTAATGGTATCAAGACTAAATGAAATGATTGGCGCACCCTATGATTGTACAGGGTACTGTAGCTCAAGATCAAACAAACTCAAGTTATTGATTTCAGGATGAGCTAACCTGATTTGGATTTATGAAACTTGAACAGGTTCTGAACCCCCGTTCTCTGAGCAATCAAACTGAACTGTCATTGTTAAGAAGGTAACTTGTCCGTTTTAAAACCGCCGCTGTAACACAAGGCTGGGCATCACGCACTTCCCCTGGACCAACATGGGCATATCTGGCCTGCACCCAGCGTTGGTCCAAGGTATGCTTTAAGTCAGTGAGGTCCTGAAGCTTGACCTTTTAGGACTCCTGACGTCCAGCCTTGTCTTGGAAGTTGGTTTCCTCAATGAAGTCATGTAAACATGACATTACCTCTCCTCCTTTTTGGGCTCCACTCCCCCCTATAGGGGCATTCTCCAAGGAAAAGTTCTTGTGGGCAGGGTCTAACTTCATGGCAGCGATGGCTTGCTTGGACTTGGATCCTGCAGCCTCAGGGTCTCTCTGGTGGAATACTTTAATTAGATTTTGGGCATGGGCGCAGTCAAGCATTGGGACCCAACTGTTCTCCGCTGCATCAAATCCCTTCCAGGATACAAGATACTTAAGCCTTCTTCTCACCTGACGGGAGGCTACTATCTCCTCCACTTCCCACTCTGGCGCCCCATCCATGAGATAAGCCTCTGGAGTCTCTGGTGGGGGCTTTCAAACAACAAAAGCTTACTTTCATGGAAGACTGAATTGATTCAGAATGAGATGGGAGATCCAACTGGTATGAGGCGTGTCCCACCTTTCTGACAACGCGGTAAGCCCAATCCTCTTTGGTCCCAGTTTTTTGCATGGTTACTTGATTGGGATGTTTTTAGAATTAAGCATCATGAAATCTCCTTCCTTGTATGCTGGATCAACTCATCTCTTACCATCAGCATTCTCCTTGTAAGCTTACATGGCCGCATCCAAACTGGTGTTCACCCCTTGGTGTATTTTCTTGATTTTCTTCGCAAAGTCCACCAATTCTTCCACTTTGGATCCACAACTGAGCTTCATGTTAAAGGTGGGGTGAAGCCATTGTTGGCGAAAAATGGGGAATAACCAATTTATGCATGCTGGGCGTTGTTATAGCTGAATTGGACCATGGGGAGATGGGAAACCCAATCTGAATGATCTGTGGCAATGTAACACCGCAGGAACTGTTCTAGGCACTGGTTCACTCGTTCAGTCTACCCATCTGATTGGGGGTGATAGGCGGTTGAATGGCAGGGGAAAATCTGAAGAGTCTTACACAACACTTCCCAAAAGATAGAGGTAAACTGGGGCTCCCAATCACTAGATATCTATTGGGGGACCCCATGGAGAGCAAACACGTGTGACACGAAGAGCCTAGCCATCTCTGCCACGGTTAATGTGGTTCTACAAGGGAATAAAGTGGCTAACTTTGTAAAACAGTCCACCACTACCATGATGGCGTCGTAGCCTTCAGAAGCAGGTAACTCCACAATAAAATTCATCAATAAGAAAGTTCAAGGCCCTTCAGCCTTTTGAACTGGTAACAACCGTCCCACTAGTGGCTGGTATTTTGGTTTCCTTTGATTGCAGACCAGGCACTCTTTACAATACCTGCCCACCTATGCAACTAACCCCTTCCAATTGTAAGTGTGGCAAATTAGCTCTATAGTCTTCGCCTTCCCAGGACGACCAACGGTGATTCCATCATGATGGTCCCAGATGATTTCCAGGCGAAGTGATCCAGAGGGAACCCATAAGCGCCCCTGAAACCACACCATCTCATACTTCACTTGATAACCGCTGGTAATATCCTCCTGATTCAATGCGCTCTTAGCAAGGACCATAGTATTTCAGCTGACAAAGGCTGTGAAATGACTACCTTTTGAACGTCCCATATTCCTCTGCATTCTCCAGAGGATAAAGCGCTGGTCCATAAGCCAGGAGAGAGGGCAGTTTTAGCACAATCTTACCCGGCGGAATTATCAAATTGGTATTATGCACATATATTTCCTTAGGATTGGGAGCTAGTGCAAGTTTTATGGCTCAAAGCATCCACCAAACCAACTCCTTGCCCTTAGTAAACTCATAGGAAAACGCAAATTGGGCAAAGGTCTCATGCCAGCGGGTTTGGCGTGGGGTAAGACATGAGGTGTGAGGTAGTACAGCAAGGCACAGTGGTCTTTACATATGATGAAGGGTTGGGTTGAGCCATGCAATTGATGACGCCAATAAGTCAGCACTTCAACCATTGCTAGTAACTCTTTATCATATATGGCGTAATTTAACACTGGCAGAGACATTTTCCTGGAAAAATATCCCACTGGATGCTCTATTCCATCTTTGCCTACTTGTAATAGGGCCGTCGCTATGGCAAAGTTGGAGGCATCAGAAGCAACAATGAACTATTTATTGGGGTCAGCATGGCGAAGGATGGACGTGAACAGCAGTGTACACTTTAACACTTTGAAGGCATCTTTAAAGTTGGGGACAACTGGAGCACTTTTGCCCCACTCGCCTTATACAAGGGCACTGCCACTTCAGAAAGATTCAGTTTGAATTTCTTAAGGATTATACACGTCCCCAAAAAACTCCTCAATTTATTAACCAAGGTTAGAGTAGGCCACTCCTGAATCGCATTCTCTTTGTCTGAAATTATTATGTGCCCTTGGTTAAACTTGAATTTGCCCAGGAAGGTGACCTGAAAATGAAGAATTCACATTTACTTATTTTTATTGTAAGGTCAGCTGTGTAAGTCCAGGGGAACGTCCCCTTTGCATGGATTGAGCGATTTTTCCATTTCCAATAAGAAGGGTCCAAAGAGGGCAGCTGTACCCCTCATCACCCAGGGTGACTTCGCCCACATGGTAGATGAGTGCTGGGTAACAGCACTCCCTCTAAAGAACCCACCCCCAGTACCCACACTCGCTTCTGCTGAACTTGTTCACAGAATTTAAGAAATCTGTGCCAAGCTTACCAAATCAAAGATGAAAGGTCTGAAACCAATGAGGATAAAGCCTGACGATCAGAAAAATTCATAGTTAAGAAAAGGACAAGTATCAAATTATCAGCCAGAATTGCTGATGGTTTTGACTCAGCTAGCAGTACGATTGCTGATGCCAAACACCCCTCAAAATCGTCAGGGGATGATCCCTGATGAGCAGATGAAACCTTTGGGGTCTATTGCAGATAATTTAAAACACCTATCTAATTAATTGGGAGTTGGGGCTGATGTAACTCATTTGGTTGAACGAACGCCCCAGCAACCAGGCACAGGCGGATTGGGCATCCCAAGCCCATTTCCAATCATATGGGACTACCCCTATGTGGGGTGGCCCTGGGGAATTTCTGTTGCTTGTCAGGCCAGATGCTTTCACACCAATCAACAAAAATGCAGTCAAGCCTCAGTCCAGGAATTTTCAGTCAAACTGATAGCAACTCAGCCTGCCGCCAAATCCTTTGATGTCAGTTCTAATTAAAATTATTTTCCCCTCTCACCCAAAAATTCGCTGGTTTAGGTTGAATTTGAGGGCCCCAATCCCTGCTTGGACCCACTACCAAATTGAACACTATTTAATCAGCTGCATTGCACTGAGGAAATTATTGGTTGATTTTCTTTATTTTCCTTTCCAATAAATTTTCTCTAGTACCCAAATTTTTTATTTTACTTTAATTCTTCTTGCCAAAGTCCAGATAGCACTACCCTGGTGGCCTGTCAGTCCCTACACTGGATGGGCATTACCAGTTTTGATGATTACAATCACTCTCACCATAGTCAACTGGATCCAACATGCAAGAAACTTTTGGGAATTTAATTCCATTATTTAAGCTATCTGCTATCAAGATATTAGATTTCTATGGCCTTTATGACTCATTTTCAAGCAAGGATCCTGCGCTCTTGTCTCTACGTTAGTGAAGAACCCTTCCACCAGTAACGCCAAAGTAGTAAGCCCAGTAGTACAATCCCCTGCAGCAAGACCCACAGTGTCTGGGGTTGTTTCTATTGGTTCATTATCAGGTTCCTTTTCACGCTTATTCTACATCAACGAGTCATTGTTATCCAATTTGCAGCTCCATACAACGTTGTACGAGCAGCAATGCCACTGGCATTCTGGCTTGCCTTTTGGGTGATCAAGCATACTGACTGGCAGGCCAGTCTAAACTTCTTCTGCCGTTTTCATGACATAATCGGCCAACCATTATTTCCTGACATTTCCGCCCTTCTCTTTGAGTTGAGCTCCACAATGGTTACCCTTTACCAAATGAACGTGCAGCCTGTAGTTTACTTTCTGTTGATTGTTTGGTCATTTACCAATTTTGTGGGTAGTGTCTGCAATACCTTGGAGAAACTCCTTCAGGGCAGCAGAACCCCGTGGATAACTACTCTTCCTCACCTAATTTTCAAGAAGGGAATCCGAGTGTTCCCTCCTGAGATATTGTTAATCAAGTTCTTGACGCCCTAGATGAGGTGAAAATGCGTTCTGATATTGCCCTTAATGATGCTGCTGTGCTATCCTTTACCCAACAAGGGGTCGCCCTTTTGGATGCAGTAGAAGGAGATGTCCGTTGGTGGGTATGGGGACTTCTGCATTCTACCTCACAAGTGGGAGATTCTTCCTCGCTAGTTGCAGTAGTATTGGTGGCTTAAAAACCCCTGTGTCACGTGCAGACCATTTATTCCAATTTCTTTCTTCCATGGCTGAAGCTCCCAGCTTGGCTTCTTGAATCACAACCTTCTGTGAACAGGATCCTGCACTAGAGTTTTCTAATGATATGCTCCAAGCAATCTTTAGATCAGTGCTGGATTTTGCCTCTGCCCATCACAAAGTTTTGTCCACCCTTATGGGAACAGTGGATCAAATGTGTAAAGCTGTGACCACCATCAACGCCTCCCCTCGCCATGCTCCCCACTTTCAAGGGGGAAATTATATGATTGGACTACCCAACAATGACTCAGATTCAGTTCTTACCATTGACCCAGTATTTGACTGGTCCTCAGAATCTTTCAATACCCCTGTGCCTGAGTCAAGGTATCTTGGTTCACCTTTCAATGAATCAGTAAAAGCCCAGATTGAAGTAGCTAGTTCCCAATCCCTTACTCTTTCCAACTTTGCTCCCAAAAAGGTCCCCAACCTTCCCCCTGATTTACTGGCCATCTCTTCAGTTTCAGCAGAGATTACCAAGTCTACCAATAAACAAAACTTCACCTGCTTTTTATTACCTATGAAGATTAGTATCAGGTCTTACCACGTCTCCTTAGAGGATTTGGTGGATACCGGAGCCACTAAATTTTCTGAGTGTAGAGCTAGCCCAACAATTGAAGATTGACCTGACGTAGGTCCTTCAGTGATGGTTGCTTCATCAGCCTCACAGACCTCATATCTATGTCTGACGGCCATTACCTTTCTCAGTACATCAGTTTAGCTTTTATTATCAGTTTTCAGCTATGCCAAACTTGGTGTTTTCTGTAATCTTGGGGGTCAGATGGTGCCAACAACATGTTCAAATTCACCTAGAGTCAAATATGTTGTCATTTGTTAATGATCAAACTGAAGGAAAATTTTTTAGTTGATACCCTTAAGAAAACTCAAGGCTGCAGCTCCATCACTTCCCTCATTTCCCCTGTGGTCCTTCAATCCGATTTTCCTGAAGAATTAATGTGCTATTGAAGTATCTTCAATTCTGAGAAGGCGGACCATCTTCCCTCACACACTAAGTTTGACTTAGGGATTCCAAACAACGGTACAGTTGGTGAATATCAACTGTCCCTTATATTCACACACAGCGGAGGAGGAGGTGACACTCAACACCTGGTTAGATGAGATGCTGAAGAAAAGGTGGTTATTTAGAGACACCACCCATTGCATCTTCCATCATTTTTGCCAAGAAGGCTGATGGTTCCCTCCATCCGTGTGTGGATTATGGACACCTAAACATAATTACAGTACATGATCCCTACCCTTTACCCCTATAGCAAACTATCAGTCAAGCGATTGCTAAGTCTTGTTCTCTAAGCTTGATCTTGTTAATGCCTTTAACCAAATATGGGTGATGGAAGGACAAGAAAGGCTTACCATGATCCAAACAAAATGAGGTATTTTGCAATTCCATGTAATACCCTTTAAGTTGAAGAATGTGCCAGCCACATTCCAAAGATGATCGATAGTGTACTGGTCAACCTCCATTTTACTTGCGCAGTTGCATATATTGATGACATTTTGGTTCACTCCCCAATTCCTGAACAGCATGCAAAAGACTTGGAATCAATAGTGGTCACTTTGCATAAGTCAGGACTATTTGTTAAGCCTTCAAAATGCGAGTTTTATAAGGAGGAAGTTACCTTTTTGGGAACCTTGTCCTAAAGGATAGTTACGCAATTTCCCCCAACAAATTGGACGCCATCCGCTAATGGCCAACTCCAACAACCCAAAAACAATTACAAAGTTCCTTGTACACCATTACTTTTCTGAAGAAATTTTTCCCAGCCCTTTCCCAGTTAGCCGCTCTGCTTCACCCCCTCATGGGTAAAAATGTGCCTTTTCATTGGTCACCTGAGTGCCAGCGGGCTTTTGAGTCAATTAAAGAGGTGTTCTTATCTTCCCCCCATCTTAAAACATGCGTACCCCTCCAAACCATATATTATTGCTTATGATGCTTCATCAGTGGCAATGGGTGCAGTTCTGCTCCAGGAACACGATGGCTTAGAACATCTGGTCACCTACTTTTCCTGGAAATTTTCCTCTACTGAGCAATCATGGGCCATCTATGATAAGGAGTTGCAGC
Organism: Massospora cicadina; assembly: GCA_022478985.1. Taxonomy (NCBI): domain Eukaryota; kingdom Fungi; phylum Entomophthoromycota; class Entomophthoromycetes; order Entomophthorales; family Entomophthoraceae; genus Massospora; species Massospora cicadina. The sequence goes on from JAKSZP010018660.1 coordinate 17,936, forward strand.
CGTAGCATGGACGTTGACTCATTGGTGGTATCTATTAAAGGGTGCCCATCATGAGTTAACTATGCATACAGATCATCAAGCTCTTCTGTATTTCCACAAACCACAGAAATTGGCACATAGGCAAGCTTGTACCTATCAGGATTTGTGCAGTTTCAATTTTAAATATTAATTCATGAAAGGCGCGCTAAATGTGCTCCCTAATTTTCTTAGCCGCAATCCAGCCCACTGTCCCTTGTACTCAGATGAAGTGGACTTAGTTACTGTGATTCCCTCCACTCAAATTTTGTCTATTGTCCCCCCATGATCTCGTCAGTCAACTTTGCTCCTGACGCTCCTCTCATTTCAGGGTTTTAGCAGCTCAATTGACCTGCCCCAAAGGAGTGGAGTTATTTGATCAATTGTCACTCTAAACTCACAAACATTCCCTATATTCCTTGGTGGAGGGTCTCATCTTTTTTGGTCACAGGTTTGGGTTCCTCCTCTCTTTAGAGCCAAGGTGTTTTAAGCGCATCACAATCCTCCCACAATCAGCCATCCAGGAAATAAGAAATGTATTGATTTGATCAAGTGGACTTATAATTGGGCGGGTTTATCAAAAGAAGTTCTGGGCCAGATCGCCAATTGCGTTACCTGTGCATGGTCCAAGTTGGATTGTTAAGGAAGAAATAGCCTCCTACATCCTTTACAACAGGCGAAGGGTCCACTGACGTCAGTGTCTATGGATTTTATTGTTGAACTTTCCTGTTCTAATGGCTTTACGGTGCTGATGGTAGTGGTCAATTGCTTTACCAAATTTTCCCTATTTATTTCATGTGCTTCCACAATTTCATCAGAAGAAACTACTCATCTCTTCATGCGCCATGTGTTTTCTATGTTTGGTCTTCCGCAGGAGATTATCAGTGACCGTGATTCACAGTTCACAGTGCAGTTCTGGAGTGAACTCTTATCCATTTTAAAAATTCTACCCTGCTGTTCCACAGCATATCATCCCAGTTCAATGGACAAACCAAGCGAGTTAACCAAATCTTAGAACATACCTGTGCTGCTATGCTGCAGCCACACCGGATACATGGGCTAATGACCTTCCCTTCACTCAATTTGCCTACAACAACGGAATTTACGCTTCTATAGGTTTTCTCGTTATGAAGTGACGTTAGGGTATAATTTCTCATTTTTGGTCAGTACCTGCTTGCGTCTTGAGGTCCCAGATGCCGCAGATCATGCTGAGCAAATTCAGACTACTCATTCCTTAGTGCAGGAGCATCTCACTAAAGCTATCAATGATTACAAGCGGTTTGCAGATTGAAAACAGATTCCTGGCCACAACATAGTGGTGGGTTCATACATTATTCTCAATATGTGCCATTTGCAGATGCAGGTACCCTCCTAGAAGTTTGCAAGCAAGCATTTGGGTCCCCACTTGGTGGAGGAAGACTTGGGCAATGGTGCTTCCTGGTTAAAGCAGCCAGCTCATTGGAAACAGCACCCCATCTTCCACGTTTCTCAGTTGTCCCCATTTAAGGGGACTGTTCCTGCAGACCCAGAGCCAATTGTAATCAAGGATGTGGAGGAGGCTCAGGTGTAAAACATATTAGCATCCTGAAAATCTCAAAGGTCAGTTCAGTATCTTGTCGCCTGGAAGGTCTATCTGGCCTACAAGAATAGTTAGGTTAAGGCCCATGATTGCGTTAACTGCATGGAACTAGTCAAGGCGTTTCATGAGTCCCATCCTGACGCTCCAGATCCACCCCCAAAAAAGTTATGACTTTAATGGCGGTCAAATTGCCCAAGGCTCACAAAAATGTAGCCCTCATGCGGTTTTCTGGCGGTGGCGCCCCTCCTTTGGAAAAAGGAAATGGTAATGTAAGTCCAGGGGAACATCCCCTTTGCATGGATCGGGTTATTTTTCCATTTCTGAATAAGAAGGGTCCAAAGAGGGCAGCTGTACCCCTCTTCACCTAAGGAAACCTCGCCCACATGGTAGACAAGCGCTAGGTAACAGCACTCCCTCTACAGAATCCTCCCCAGTACCTGCGCTCACTTCTGCCAAACTTTTCTGCCAAATTATGGAAATCTGCACCGAGATTACCAAATCAAAGATGAAAGGTCCAAACCCAATGGGGGATAAATCCTGATGATTGGAAAACTAATAATCAAGAGGTACAAATATCAAATTATCAGCTGGAATCACTGCAGTTTTGACTCAGCTAGCAGTACAATCGCTGACGCCAAACACCCCTCAAAATCATCAGGGATGATCCTCAATGAGTAGATGGAACCTTAAGGGTCTATCACATATAATTTAAAACCCCTATCTAATAAATTGGGCGTTGCAGCTGACATAACTCATTTGGTCAAACAAACGCCCCAGCAACTGGGCAGGGTGGGTTGGGCATCCTGGACCCATTTCCAACCAATTGGGACTGCCCCTATGTGGGGTGGCCCTGAGGAATTGCTGTTGCTTGTCAGTCCAGAAGCTGTCATGCCAACCAAAAAAATGCAGTTGAGCCTCAGTCCAGGCATTCATGGCTGAACCAATAGCAACTCAGCCTGCCACTGAATCCTTTGATGTCAGTTCTAATTAAAATTATTTTCCTCTCCCCTGAAAATTCGCCAGTTTAGGTCAAATTTGAGGCCCCCAATTCCTGCTTTGACCCATTACCAAATTGAACACTATATAATCATCTGCATTGCACTGAGGAAATTGTTGGTCGATTCTTTTATTTTCCTTTCCAATAAATTTCTGCTAGTACCCAAATTTTTCATTTTACTTGAATTCTTCTTGCAGAAGTCCCAATGGCACTAACCTGGTAGCCTGTTGGTCCCTACACCGGATGGGCATTACTAGTTTTGATAATTACAATCACTCCCACCATAGTCAACTGGATCCAACATGCAAGAAACTTTTGGGAATTTAATCCCATTATTTAAGCTATCCTCTATCAAGATATTAGATTTCTATGGCCTTTATGACTCATTTTCAAGCAAGGATCCGCCCCCTTGTCTCTACGTCAGTGAAGAACCCTTCCACCAGTAACGCCAAAGTAGTAAGCCCAGTAGTACAATCCCCTGCAGCAAGACCCACAGTGTCTGGGGTTGTTTCTATTTGGTTCATTATCAGGTTCCTTTTCATGCTTATACTACATCAACGAGTCATTGTTATCCAATTTGCAGCTCCATACAACGTCATACAAGCAGCAATGTCACTGGCATTCTGGCTTGCCTTTTGGGTGCTCACGCATCCTGACTGGCGGGTTAGTCTAAAATTCTTCTGCCATTTTCATGACAAGCTGCTTTCCAATGCTCCACTACCTGCCAAAGGTGTACTGCATGGTATCTATAGTCAGAAAAAATACCAGAATATCTTCAATGTAGGCTACAATGCATACACCCAGAAGGTCCCTCAAAGCTGCATCAATAAAGCATCAAAAGATAGCATGGGCATTTTTAAGCCTGAAGGGCATAACACAAAATTATAAAATTCCTTTTTTGGTACAAAATGCAGTCAGCCACTCCTGGCCCTTCTTGATATGGATCTGATTGAACGCATTTAAAAAATCCAGTTTGGAGAAGACTTGGGCCTTCTCCACATAGCGTGCATTCTGTGAGTCCAGTGGGATAGGATGCAAGTCTGGTACTGTGACGTTGCTGAGATTCTCATAATCTATACAAGGTCATAAGGTACTGTCAGCTTTCTCCACAAAGAGAATTGGGAAACATACAGGGGAGGTTTGCTGAAAAATTGTGCCTTTAACTAACTGATCTTAACACACACATCTAAGGCCACATCCTCCTGTACGGTCAAAGGATAAATTGGGGAGGATATACACACCAGATTAACGGTGATCTTGGACTTGCAATCAAACTCTGAATGAGCTGGTAGTACATTGACTGAAGCCGCATCAAATGAATATTCCAACTCCTCCAAACAGGAAGGTAAGGGGACCTCCAAAGAGGGCTTCAGCAACGGAGCAAGACTGAGTGTGTGGATATTGGGCCTGTGAAGCAAGTCACCCTGAAATTTTGCTTCAGCCAAAGGGACAACTAACTTGTGACAATTCTTCAGAGTTAAGGACAAGATATTGTCTTTCAGGTTGGTTCTGACATCAAACTTTCACCACCACTTCCACCAAAAATGATGGGGTACAAGAGGTTTTTGATAGCTTGGAAGTGGTCAGCCAAATGATATTTGCCAACTGGATAATCCACTAACCCCATAATTTTCAGAGTGAGAATACCTTGGGAAGTCCCTCCTCTAACCATACCACCTGGCAAGTAACTCAACTCAAGATAGTCAGCTAGGTCTTGATCAATAAATTTTCTCAGAGGCTCCTGTATCCACTAAAATATTCGTGCTGATTTTCCCTAAAGGGGATGAAAGGGTAGTAGTTAACAAAAAATATCCAGAATGGTCTTTATTTATAGCAGACAACGCCAGCTCTTCACCACAAAAATCTTCTTCAGACATAAGCATGCCTCCAGGGTATGTTTTTGAATCACAAAATGGAGAGGGATATTTGGCCACTCTTACTAATGAGGTCTCATATCCCACTATATCTTCAGCAATTTCATAAACATTTTTATCTTTAAAAAAGTAACTCTTTTTCCACCACCTGTGTTCTGAGGATCATGGTAGTGGTCAAGTGTGGGTTCTCCAGAGTGATTTGGTATACATAACGGGGTTCTATATTTGAGCCATAAGAGAAGATATAGGGCTCAGTTTGATATATAGAATCAACGTTATAAAACGCATTTTGGACCAAAAATGACACCATACCCATGTCAACAATGGGTTGTGCACCATTATTCAAGGCCATCACCACTAGTCCCTTTGTCGATGATCCTGCCTGACCATCTGAATGTGGTGCTGAGGAAAAAACAATTTTAATTTATCAATTTTGTTAATTTCAGTGGAAAAACAGGAAATCATGACTCTCAGATTGTGAAGCATCCATATCCACCAGGTATGGGCAATAAGGGTGGGTACTTTTCAATCAGAGGTAGTAAGATTAACGCCAAGATGCTCCAACCATTGGCAAAATGATAAAACGGTAGTGAGCCCTACTGCGGCTGTGACTAAAAGTTGGTGCACCTCATTTGCACTTTTTGAACGCCCCACACAGAAAAAGTTCATGCGTATAAAGTAAAGGGGTTGGTCATCTAATGTCAGGAGAGTGTCTAAAACTTTCCAGTTCCCAGCAAGGTGGAGCATGGTGCACAGGCCCAACACAAGGGAACTAGATTTCAGTATTAAAGCAAGGATAGCTCTGCAGAGGGTGCTTGAGCTAAAGTAACATAGAATGAGGGTGGTTAACATGGTAAATATTAATAGAGATTGAACACACAGCAAGACTTGGCTTTGCCCCAAAGGGGCGTTCATAACCAAGTTTTGAACAGGCTAGAGTACATGGGTTTCTCAGTCTGGAGGGAACATGGGTGGCCCAGCAGTGTCCCTGATGCTGTTGTAATTTCAAGGCAAATAAATTGGCTGACATTATGTGAGACCTCCTTGAAGAGTTCCACGCACAGGTTTACCCAAGTCAACATAAGTAAAAACGTAAAACTAATGAGGGGGTTTTTTTAAAAGGGAAGTTGACCAATGAGAAAGGTTTGTTTTGAGCAAACATATGTAAGTCAACTTGGGGAATTATCAATCAGAGAAAGTGGTACTAAGCCCTGGTGCATCAATAAGTGCACGCTTCTATTTGACAGGGTAACATAATTCAAAATTGAATGAACTTGAGTGATCAATTGAAGTTGAGGCTGAACCAAGTTAGAAATTTCATAAATTGAATAGCTTTGAACCCTCACTCACTAATTAACTGGATTGTTTTATCATAATTCAGGTGGTAGCACGTCCAAGTATATGCTACAGCCATTATACATGGCTGGGCAGGTTGCACTTCCTCTGAACCAACCTGGGCATACCTAGCCTGTACCCAGCGTTGGTCCAATGTGTGCCTCAAGTCAGGAAGGTCCTTAAGCTTAACCTTCTTGGACGCTTGAAGCCCAGCCTTGTCCTGTCAATTGGCCCATTTAATATAGTCATGTGAACATGACACTATACTGAAGATTTAAATTTTATCAAAATTTATTTGAGGTATGCTGACCTGGGGTTCAATATACCAAAAGCTTAAAGAAAAAACCTAACCAAAATGAAACGCCCAGAGAGCATAATGAAACAAAACTGAACAGGAACACACTAACCATGTGGAAAAGCAGTGAACTGCTAACAAACCATGGCAGAGGTGGAGGGGGTCATGGGGTAGTCATTCCTAAAGCCTAGGCGTTGTCTGACTCTGACTTTTGCAGAAAGCAAAGGCGTGGGAGCACCTGCATGGTGAGGTTCAATATGGGCAAAAACAGGGTCAGTTAATACAAGTTGGGCTGTTCAGAGGGCCTAAAATAATTAGTGAGGTGGTTCTCAGCAGTTATACAGAGTTCAGGTAGTGTGGCCAGTGTTTCCACTTGTTCAGGGTTTAATCAATTTTTGCTGAGAACTAAGTAAGTACTTTTACAAATGGCCATTACAGCCTCATGGGCTGCTTTGTACAACCCTGTTATTTAAGTTTTGGTGACACAGGGGATGCTGGGGGAAAGATGACCCTGGGCAAACCTGAGACCAGCATGCTAACAGCTTGAAGATTGGCATCCCAGAGTTTAATATTTGTAGGGGAGGATGCTATAGCAACGTCCAGCTGATGGTCACTATGGAACGGTTCAGTGTTTGTTTTTGGAGTATACCACCTGGGGTTAGATTGAGTATCAAAGTCAGAGTTTAAAAATTGACTAGTCAAAAATCATCAGGGGAGGACAGAATGAATTCACCCATTTCATCAATATTGTCCAATAGTTCCCAAGGATTCAGGTTGAATGAAATATGGCCATGGAATGTAAATTGGGTATGGGGGCAAATCAAATCGCGCTTTGGTGGTTACATTAGTTTAAGCCTAACCCTGATTGGTTAGTGCAACTTTGGGTTGCAATGAAGGCTGGAGTTATGGATGGGGACAGGAGCTTTACGCTTTCCCATTGATTGAGTGAGCTGGGTTGGAGGGGGCAGCAAGAGACCCCATTTGGAAGCAGCCAATAAAGGTTGAAGAGGAGGGAGTGAAGATAGTGTCAGTATTATAGGGGCAGGTTTTTGTGCTATGGTCAAGGGCAAAACAGATGGGACAAACTTGTCAACCATTGCCAACCCTAGCCCAGAAGCAGTGATCAGGTGCAGCAGCCAGATGAGCATGCAGAGGAATCTGTTGGGCCATATGGGGGTGGTGAGGTTTTATGGTAGCAGTGGCATGAGGGGTGACAAGGCGCTCTACACCAGTAGGTACAGTGAAATGGAGAATAAGGTTGGTGCCATAGGCTGAAAGCCCTGTCATTAATGCATTATATAAAACCTGGGCTGGGAGATGAAAAAGGAGGTTTGCAAAAGATACCTCCAATGTAGAATCTGTAGGGAGGCGAGTACTAGTGGTGGGAGCAGGGGTGTTTTTATATATTAAAGGGGTTTCTGCTGCTGTGTCCTCCTCAGAGGAAAACCCAATATCAAAGTAGCCCTTAAAAGGGCAATATATATCAATTTAGCTGGCGCAAAGGTAGCTGAATCAAGCTCAATAATTACCTTGTCTTGTATGGGAACAAACGCCCATACTTGACTCAAAGGCAGGGGCAAAAGTTTGAGTGTGGGAGGGCACTGGGGTTTTTATGAGTTAAGTGGAACTGCGCAAGGTGCAATGCAAGGTCGCTTGGTGGAACAAACTGACCTGAAGAATTGGGTGAACTAGCTGAGCCAGGCTGCAAGCATTTTCCTCTCAGGCAAAAAATGTTTGGGGGAGTTTCACCACTGCCCCACCTGGGAGCAGCAGGTGGTGGACTGAGTACATCTGTGGAGTGGTGTCACAGCAAATTGGAATGGTAAACTAAGTTTTATTTTTAAATAAAATGCTTTAAATTGAGTTCAAGCAGAAAGAAAAGTCTTTAAATTTTATCAAATTAATGTTAAGTTTATATAGAGCTATAACTTTATAGGTAGATTTATAAAGGATAATTGATATAAATTATTTAACTTAGTTGATACATGTCAAGATTCTGATATGACTGGACAATAAGCCCTGAATAACTACAGCCAATTGGCAAAATCTGCCAACCATGATTAATAGCTACAATTATTTGAGTGCCTTGAGATGAGGCAATATTGGGTCAAAATGGGTATTTATTGGATTATCTCCAAATAAGGTGATAAGTTGATGTCAATAGTTGACAAATATTGAGTAGATTGCCTCAACTTGAAATGATAGATAATTTAAGAATACCATACTCTGCCAGAACCAATGGGAATGTGGTGGAACTGAATAGTCTAAGCAAGGGAATTGTATCATCCAAAGTTGCTGATATATAAGTGAGATGGGGTGATTAAAGGAGGAGGTTGTTAATAAGATTGAGAGTGCAGAAGCATAAGGAATACGCTACATTAAAATAGATGGAGTATTGTGGTCAGAGCTAATTGCTTCATACTTTCATTATAACTTTAATTTGTTTTGTGGACCAATGATCCTCACATCATCCATCCATTGTTTGGTAGGTTTGACCTGTGTGACCCTTATGGTGTATCCCAATGGTATTGCCAAAAATTATAACAATAACCCTCTTTAGGAAGCCAATGATAAATTGTTATTATCTAATAAGGTTTTGGGGGTTTCAAATTGTTATAGCATCAGTTATTAGTTTCCAATGATAGTTTGAGTTCAAAGGCTGGCATTGTATCAGTTTTACAATTGCCATCCAAAACTTTGGTGCCCAAAACAAATTTTAATAGATGGCCTAAAGCTACCCTATTCGGTTAAACATATTGGTTTACTCTGTCAATAATTATACAGTTTATTAAAGCCTATACTAAATAGCTCATCACCATACTGACCAATAAAGTCTGGGAAAATTATGCCTCTACTTAGAAAGCTAATTGGTTTTGTTTAGCGTCACTGTACCATAACCTTACCTTTATCTATTAACTTCAAAATGGGGTATATATTATATCTTTTAGTTGATATCTTTAAAGTAAAACTATTAATTGTACACCCATCCATTTATGTTGGCACAAATTGATTGGGCCAGTAGTTATACTCAGTTATACTTGGCTCCCATGGCCACAATCATCATGGTGACCTGATCTATACCATTTTTACTTTCATTTCAACAGTTTGTATTTAAATTTTAACATTTTACATTTTAATTTAAACATTTTGCAAATTGATTTCAACATTTTTCAAATCAATTTATACATTTTGCATTTTAATTTCAACATTTTGTATTTCAACTTCAACATTTTACAAATCAGGTATAAGATAGTTTATTGGTAATTAAATTAAATATAAAAATATTAAATCTATTAATTATAAGAAAGATAATTATAAAGTATATTTTATTGATGAGCCTGGGGCAATTCAGCTGCACAATTTGTAATATCTCTAATAATAAGTCTAAAATATCCTGTACTATTGGTGGCTGAAACAGTAGCAGTCTTCTCTATAATTTAGTCTGATAGCAATCCCACTTGTACCAGTTCTTGACTTTGATCTAACTCCGTTTTTTATCTTCTAAAAGGCTTTTAAAATTGGATTTGGCATATACGAATGTGGAGATAAAAACTTCAACTCAAAATTAGTGGATGAAGTTATTTTCTCTAGATCTTGCCTCCTATGAATTCTAGCATCATCTAACATAAGACACATTCCATACAGATTTTTTCATTGTATAGATAAGAGCAAAGATCATGTAAATAATCAGCAGATATATCACAATTAACTATTAAATGAGCAATAGTTTTACAATATTGTAAGCCAACAATGGTCATATTAATAAACAAAGATACTGACCTACCCCTCACCATTAAAACAGTTAAATGGCATGTGTTCACTTCTAGATCTTCCCGGGTGATGATTGAGATGTAAATTGAATGAGGATTCATCAATAAAAATAGCTTTGTAATAATCACCATTAAAGTGATTATTAAACCAAGGGGCATACTCTTCTCAATAAAATCATTTCAGGATTATTTACGCCATCTAATCCTTGATGGCTTAACTTCATTATAATTTATAACTCTTGGAGATATTTATTAATAATTTAAATTGAAATAAATTCTTCTGCCTCCAATATTTCTTTATTCTTCAAGGTTATTTATAGATTAAAAGAGACTAAATTTTCAACTCTTTCTGTGCGAGTTTGTTTAAGCGCTCTCATTTCACTTCCACTTTTATATCTTTTTCTATGATCCTACTTGATTCATGATTAGAAGTTATAGGCCTTGCAGTATTATAGTTTATTTCTAAAATATCAGCATCTTCCTTTGTAGTCTAACCTTATTCATATACTAATTGAATAAGGCCAAGGCGTTTGGTGTTAGCGATGTACTGTATCTAGTTCTAGCTACAGACTCAGTGATTTCCTCAGCATCAGTGTTTTCTTCTGGTAGATTCCATTTGACACAGGGGAGATATAAATATCTTTTAAATGGGAAAAAGTGGGCAATGATATGCTTGTCTCTATTTCAGCAGAAATGATAAAATCAAACCGTTGCCAAAAATTGGGTTGGGATTGGAATATAAAATGTTTAAATTGAGATGCAAAATGTTGAAATTGAAGTAAAAATGGTATATAATTGATTTAAATGGTTTGGGGCATTTGGCGTAACTTTAGAACCTGGAGATGGGCGCAATTATATTAGCAGCATTAATTTTGTATCGGGGTAACTACCGGTGGCTCTACAAGCTTTTACCGTCCCCTGAATATAAACTTAAGTTGGATCTACGATACTGTTACTTTTGCCATAAAAGCTTGCCTCGAATATATGATATTTGCCATAAAGGATACCCGACAATTGTTCCAACCGAGCTCCATAGTTTAGGTTCGTTAATGAAAACCCTACGTTTTAATCAACCTTAACCCAGATCAGTTTTTAGCATGTCCATCTCAGTTGACGTCAATCTAAACCATGGGAATCCAAAGTACCGATCCACCTTAAGAAGGAACCTAGGTTGATTTTATAATTCTACTACTTTTATACCCAAAAAAAACTCCGTACGGGACGCACCCCAAAGTTTAATTTATAGATCGCGGGTTAAGGTGGCTTCATCAGGTCACGTAATGGTTGGATTTTAACCCCTCTCTTACAACCATGGGAAATCAAAATCATTAATCCACCCAAATTGAACTTTAAGGTCGTGGGCTGATCTGTTTCGATAGGCTTGGTATCGCAAACCATCTTTGGAATAAATTTACCAACCCCGATCTTTTAATTAAGATGTTAGTTCCACGGTATAGCTGATTTTAATTGGGTAAAGATCGGAAGCGGATGAGCACATCAACCTTATCGATGCCCAACCCACCTTTAAAAACTTATTATACCGTCATTGGATAGGATGGCTTCTAATGTAACCTTCAACCATCCATGGACCTTATATATTTAACCTCCATTACCCCATTCAACCTTTTAAATTCAAATGGTAAGCCATAAGCATAGAAGGTGGATTCTAGTTTTACTCATTCATTCTAAAATTACTTTATATCAACTAAGGCCAAGGGTATCAAACAGGTATAAGGTCAACCCTTATAGTTTAAATTTAGCTTACCCTGATCCGATAACCGACCAAGTTTAAAATGGTTGGTTTAATTCCAATCACCTTACCAAGTTTAAAATAGTTGGTTTAATTCCAATCACCTTAAAAGGTACTGGAGCCATCCAAACATTTAAAATTTGGGGCAATTTAAAATTGACTTACCGGTTAATAATTGATAAATGGTTGAAGTTTATTAAAGTTTGAGGGCCCCCGATGGGTAAATTAATGGACCTAAAGGTTGAGGTTGCCATTGAACTCGGATGGTGTAAACCATGATAGTATCAATTATATAACTCACCATCGAATACCAAAGTTAAGGTGAATGGAACCAGATACCCTACCTTCTCAAGATAATTAACAAAGTCATGGAAACTGATGGCTTTGGAGAATAAGTTCCCATCCCATAATTCTAGTGGGGTAGATTAAGTTGGATGTTAACTCTGGGATCCCAAACCGATCATCCGTTAGCCATTCATGAAAGATCGGAAAATCCAAGTTAAGTTTAAATAGATGGTCATGATGATAACAAGTAGCTTATTTGGTAGCATCGGTAGATTTGTACCCCACCTTTAAAAGTTAGATAAAAATGTAACGAGCCAACAAAAGATTCGATTGGATAAGGTTAATCGTCGAACCTACCCCAAAACTTAAAACTATAAATAAAGATCTTAATGAAGCCTTACAAAAAAAGGTTTAAAAGGAAGTAGTTTATCTCTTACGGCATATCTTCTGAGGGAGTTTAGATTTAAAAGATTTAGGGAACTTGGCCAAGAGATGGATCAGTACCCCATTCGTCCACCCGAACCCGGTCTGGAGCTGGTACTCCCCACCGCCGCCGAATCCGCCCACCTTGCGCACGTCATACTTCTCGTACATGTTGCCGTGCATCCCCTTCTTCACCCCGGATTTACGGTTCAATAAACCCTTAACTTCACCCCCGCTGTTATACCACGCGCAGAAGGTGGTCCGGATATAGTTCCGCGCCGTCTCTCTCCCGACCTTATACGCTCGCCGAGATAGATCCTTATCTTTAGATTTCAAAAGCCTTCCGACTTTGAGGGCGCCTTCGACGATAACGTACTCGAGGGGAGCCCACGAGTTGGGATAGTCCCACTGGAGTAAGGATCCCTTCACCTCGCTGGTGGGGATCCCCGCCGGTGCCGACTCACGGAACCGTTTAATTGCTTCGAAGGGGGCCACCAAATTACTTAAGTTCTTCTTGATCGAACCATCGATTGCGCCAGCCCAGAACGGCCACAGGTTGGAGGCGAAGAATTCTCGGCGCAGGGAGTTTTTTTCGAAGTTATAGTCGTAAAAGGATTGATCTTCACGGTGCCATAAGACGTAAGCCATGGCTTTGGCACGCTTTTTATAAGCCTTACGGTAAGATTTTATCATATTGCGGTGATGGACACATGCGTCGGCTCGCCTCTGGTGGTGATGGGCATATGCGTTGGCTCGCCTCCGGTGGTGATGGGCACATGCGTTGGCTCGGAACAGACGGGTATGGAACTCGAACAGGGCTCGCTCGTTGGCGTACAGGATGGCGTTGAGATCGACGGGGATGATGTCGGAGGTACGGATCCCCTGTAGCATAACCTCCTGGGATGTAAACTGCCGCTTATTATAGGTGGTTGGGATCCACCGCGCGGAGAAGTCCCACCCCGATTCGGCACCCGCCGCAAGGTCCGCGTAGATGCGCTGTTTATCCGAGTTTTTTGTCGTGTTGACGGTATTGATATCCTCCCGGTAGGATTCGGGGCGGGGCTCTTTATTGTTGACTACATACCGGTTGAGGCGGTATTGTTTGCCACGCCCACCAGAGACAAAGACGCTATGGTGATCCATCCAGTACCTGTACTCCTTGTCGAGGGTGGCGATGTGTTGGGTTAGGAAGGAGGTATCTTTCGAAGCTCGAAGATAACTTTTAACCATCTGGGTGAGGAGGGGAGGTTGGGATCGGTTGAGGAAGTAGATGCGTGCGCCGTTGGGGACGAACCCGTACGCCTCAACGAAATCCAACAAATTCAAAATCATGGCCTTCGACACATCCAACAACCCACCCAAATTCAACCCCTCCAGCGAGAAGAAGGAGTCCCAGTAGTAAAACTCTCTAAACCGGCCCCCAGGCACTACAAAGTTATGTTTCGTGGGGAGGAGGGAGGTGACGCACTCTGTGCATAGCTTGTTGTTAGCTTTGCGGATGAGGGTCCCCCATAAGCCATGGATCTGTTTGGCGAACCCTTTGAATACTGGGTTCTTGATTTTGGTTAGGAACTCGGGATTCTTATTAAAGTTGGCCAGTTTCACCTCCTCCAACTCGTACCCCGCGTCATGAAAGTTATTGTTGACGAACTCCTTGAGGGTCTTTACATGGTGATCTTTGAGTTTATTAAAATTTTTCACCACATCAACGGCGGGAAACTTGGTGGGCCGGTCAACAAACTCCTTACCATCCTCAAGCACTCTGCTCATCTGTATCACCTTAAGTATCTTCCCGTTACAGTAGAAGGGTGAATCGCACTGGGTGGATTTTCCATTCACCACCGTAAGGACACCATAAGCTAGCTGAAGTAACCCCAATCTCATAGCTGATCTATCACCTCATAACTTTAAACTTATTTATACCACTAAAGTTATAAAGGGGATTACTAATCTTATACCCAAACCTAAACTTTATTGGTTTGGTTTAACCATGCAACCTTGGGTCAGGGTATATCCTTACAATGCGGTAGAGTTCCCTACTGATCCTCATCCTACTCTATCCTTCGGTAAACTTTACCTCAATAACTGGCGTCATGCGAGTTACTATGGGTATTATATTGGTGAAGCAGATGCTTGTAGGTTGAGGATTCCAGCCATGCTGAGAAATTGTTGTGATTAAAGTGCATCGGTCAAACTTGATGCTTATAGGTTGAGGATTCCAGCCATGCAGTGAAGTTACTGTGTCTATAATCCATTGGTAAAGCTTTAAGATTGAAGATTCTAGCCATGCTGAGAAATTGTTGTGACTAAATTGCATAGGTCAAACTTGATGCTTATAAGTTGAAGATTCCATCCATTTATAGAAGTATTGTGTATATTATATTGATTTACTTGATGCTTATAAATTAAACTCATGCGAAAGGGTTAACTGGGTCACCAGCCACTTCATCCAAATTAAACCCTTGAGATTAATTTAAACTCGGTATAAATTTTCAAGTTATTATCCAATCACGATTCAATCAGGTGACCCGACCTTCCCCCGTCAATTAATCTCCTTCACCTCAACCAGCTATAACCCATCTCATCCATGCTTCTATCATCTGCCGCATGGACTAGATGGGTTAAACTAAGCAATGGACCTTATAGATTCATCATCCCACTTTTTTAGAACCATACTGTTAAAATTCAAAATTTAAAACGATACCCCCTATGCATATAGTTCATGGCCACCTCACATCCACTTGATTGCGGTACCTAAGATCCAATTAAACTTACCCAATCTAAAACCCTTAACCATAGGACCTTCCATTAAAGCCTTAGTGCCCCGGTTTAAAGTATGCCTTGTACTTAAAAGGGTTCCCACGCTCGGGGTTTACCCCTCAACCCCGGGTTTAGAATTAAACTTTGGATCGGAGTCTTAAATTAGTAATCATAACTGAAGGCTATCCTGGGCCTTTTACCCTCGCCTCTATGAAATTTTGCCAGCTCACAACTTTAAATAAACCAACTTGATAATCAGCTAAATGGCCACCGACCGAGGGAGGATACCCCAGTGGTAGAGTATGGACCCTCTACCACTGCCTCCCGAGTTCGATCCCGGTAATGGACTTTGGGTAGGGGACGATTTTGACTGTGTTGGTTTTGCGCGCCAATGCCCCGAACCGAGATAGCGAATAGCAAAGGCGGTCCATGGAGTTCCTGGCCTATCATACACCGCGCATGGAGATTTTCCGGGTTTTATCCGCCTTTCCCATTTTCTTCACTTCCCTAATCGGTGCGATATCGTCCCCAGGTCGGCCCACCTCGAATAAAAATTTCTAAAATAAATTGCCACCGACCGCTTACCAAACCCATTTAAACTATCGAATCGACCAAATAAACTGCTCATCCATAGCAACGTACCGATTACCGTTAAACCATATGTAATTTTCACTTATCTATCTATATATATAAAAATGAACGTCTGTGTGTATGTCCCGAATGCATTCCTATACCATTCATCCAATTGTGATGAAACTTTGGTGAGTTGTTGTGTGCATGCCTGAGAAGGTTTACGAATTTTAAAAAATATTATTTTAATAGTAAAATAAAAAGTTTTATATGTAACAAGTGAAAATCCTATATATACTTCGATGGTATTCGCTATATTGTTACAGCTGAGCAGTTTAAATTTGTTTATTTAATATTTTATATGGTTTTGTTAAGTGGTTAGTGGTCTTTTGGCTAATTAGTAAGTTAATTTAAATCAAGACTTTGAATCTAGGGACCATCTAGTACTAAAAAAAGACTTTGAATCTAAAGTCCAATTGATTTTAAAAACACCTCCTCTAGCATAATCGGCTCCCTCTCTCTCACAAATATCACTTTTTATAACAAAAAGTGAATTGAACAAGAACTGAGAGAGCAACCAACTGCCATACCACACTGCAATTTTATAGACAGTGAACAAAGGCCAACCAACCAAGCGTAGGGAAGGCAAGCCTCCCATCTGCGTGCAGCACATAGAAACGGATGACTTGCCTGCACCAATAGTGAGTTTTATTAATAATAAAACCAAGGTCATTGAGATGGATAAACTATCTGCCAACCTTCCCGCTGGCCCAAGCCCTGACATGACTAGAAATGGGGCTGGGCATTCTACCATATATGTGCCAAGTAACAAACTGGTGACACAAATGACTATAAAATGAACGAACATGGAGATGGGTCACAGAGCACTAATAAATAGTACGAATGATGATGATGGGGTTGACTCCTTAGGATCGATGCCCACTGATACCCAGATGACAAACGCAACCTTCCAGGAGTGAGGGCCGATGCCAAGAACAGCAGAGTCAGGAATATTCCCCAGTGAACCTCAATTAGCAGAGGGGACTGGGGCCTCGCAGGGTGAGAAAACTCTTGCCAATAAAGTAAAAAACCTGGATGAGGTATTGGTAGGATCTGAAACTGACTCGGATTCAAATAACAAAAATCAGCGATTTAAACTAATGGAGTCAAGCAATAAAAAGTTTTCTACCGACATAGAGAAACTTACCAAATCAGCTCAGGGTATTTGGGTGAAGAACAAGTCGGGTGCCAACCCTGAAACAGCCCAGTCGGGGGGTGAATGGTCCCCAACCAAAATTGATTTGGTTGCATGAGTAACTCATTGGGCATTCCACCTGATACACAATTGGGTGTAATACCCAATGAAGGTATTCTGATAGGGGGCTATAGCTCGATAATATATCAATGGCTGATCCCAAATATCCAATCACCAAACCAAGATGATCCATTGAAGACCAACCAAGGTTAGGGTGACTCTATATTGGTGACTGAACTGGAAGCAGATATAGTATATCACTATTATGAATGCACCATGTTCAAAAAATACTGGTCCATGATACGATATATTCTATCAGGTGATCATTCACCTCCGGGTATACATCCATCGCAGGACCTGTTCCTTACAAAAACCCTGAGAACAGCTCAGATCCAACTATAAGCCTTTATTTACCAGTATTGTGTATAGGTAATTCACTGTGCGCTTGTTGCCAAGGTTATGAGCAACAAGTGCCCCCATCACAGAGGTTTGGTATTGAAGACCATTCAGATTATCTCCGATCAGCTCTGCTGGATCTCAAAATTCTCGTGCATAATCCCTGTGTTATAAGGCCACACATTTGGCTTTCCCCACCAGATTGCTCATCGCACGCAATGAAGCTACTAATCATCTTAGAATAGTATAGCCTGTAAGCCTGCCACTGCTAGAACCGTGGCTAGCAATGGCGATCGCTGATCAGCGATGGTTGGAGGTGCTAGAACTCTAGCGGCCTGAATCCCCAGTCTTTTTTTACCCTCAGCCGAATCACCTGTATTCCGCCCTTCCCTCTTACTTTCCCTTAAATTTATTTAATAAAGTATAGAGTTTTTAAAAAAAATCTAGCATCAGCTCAGCTTTTGGCTCTAAACTTTAACTCTATCAAAGGTCAGTTGTTCGAATCCTGGCATAATCTATATATATAAAAGCAAATGTGTGTGTGTGTGATGCCCAGCCAAAACTAGAGCATGTAGAGCTCTGAAAATTTAGTTACAGGTGGACGGGAGGGGGTCCGTGTGCACCTTGAAGCCCGATTTTTAATTTTCATAGTAAAATAAAAAGTTTTATATGTAACAAGTTAAAATTTTGTATATGTTTTTAATGGAAATCGGTATATTATGGCTGAGAAGTTTGATATTCGGTAGATTCGGTAGTTTAAATGGTTTTGTCGAGTGGTTGGTGGGTTTGTGTTGATTAATAAGCTTAACGGTTTAAATAAAGTTAGTGATTGGTTGATTTAATAAAGTTGATTGGTTTTGGTAAGTAGTTGTGATTTTGGTTGTTTTGATACATTTAGTTTTGGTTTACGAAGCGGTTGGTGATTGGTTGATTTTTAATCTAATGGTTTTAGCTAAGTGGTTTAGTGGTTTAGTTAATTCGATAGGTTTAATTGGGTATGGCTGAATGGTTGGTAAATTTATATTTAATTTAATTTTATTCAATTTTATTCGAGGTGGGCCGACCTGGGGACGATACCGCACCGATTAGGGAAGTGAAGAAAATGGGAAAGGAGGATAAAACCGGAAAACCGGACCGCCTTTGCTATTCGCTATCTCGGTTCGGGGCATTGGCGCGCAAAACCAACACAGTCAAAATCGTCCCCTACCCAAAGTCCATTACCGGGATCGAACTCGGGAGGCAGTGGTTTGGTAAATTTATATTGATTAAGTATAATTTGATTACTTATTTTTATCGATAACCATCTACAAATATAAAAAATATAAGATTATCAGATGAACTTTAAGCCCACAAACAAATCTGTGTTAAACTGGGTATCAACAAGAATTAATCTTAAATTTTATTTACAAAAGAATCAGTATGTTAATTTGTTTATATAGATGCATTATCTCGAGCAATTAACCAAAAATCACCAAACTTGGCACAAGTATTCTATAAAGTTTGGGAACGGAATGCTAATATGTAATTGTTTAATATAATCATATAAATTTAAACATCAGTTCTATATAAGATCTAGAACGTATATTTCTAATGGTAATTATATAGCAATTTGGCTGTGTATTTTCATATTCATTTAATTCAATAGTTTCATAGGCTTTGATATTTAGTTGGTAGTTTTTGGCTGTTTTGTAAGTTCAATAATTGGTTTTTGCTGAATGGTGGTTTATTTTTTGGTTGATTCGATAGGCTCAATAGTTTCAGGTAAGTGATTGATATTTAGTTAATTTGGCAGGAGTAATTAATTTTAGCTAAGTGGTTGGAGTTGGAATTTTTAATAGGTTTAATAGTTTCTGAACTTATTGATAGCTATCTACCAATATAAAAACTAAAATAATTTAGAATCATCTGATAATTTATAAACACCGTTGCAAAGCACGGGTATTCTACTATCTATATTAATAAAACAAATGTGTGTGCGTGCGTGTGCGCGATGCCCAGCCAAAACTACACCATGTAGAGCTTTGAAAATTTGGATATAGGTGGACAGGAGGGGGTCCGTGTGCAAATCGAAGCCAGATTTTTAATTTTCATAATAAAATAAAAAGTTTTATATGTAAGAAGTGAAAATTCTATATGTTTATATTGGAAATCGGTATATTATGGCTGAGAAGTTTGATATTCGGTTGATTCGATAGTTTAAATGGTTTTGGCGAGTGGTTGGTGATTTTGGGTTGATTAATAAGCTTAACGGTTTTAATAAAGCAGTTAGTGATTGTTTGATTCGATAAGTTAATTGGTTTTGGTAAGTGGTTGGTGGTTTTGGTTGTTTTGATAAGTTTAGGTTTGATTTACGAATACGAAGCGGATGAAAATTGGTTGATTTGGTATAGTCAATGGTTTTGGTTATTAGTAAGTAGTTGGTGGTTTTGGTTTCAATTTTGTTAAGTTTATTTTGCGAGGCAGTTGGTGATTGGTTGATTTGGTATGTTCAAAGGTTTTAGCTAAGCGGTTTGGTGGTTTATCAATATGGATTATCTGATAAAGTTTAAACACCATAGCAAAGCACAGGAATCTTGATATTAGTTGTATATAATCTTAAAAAACTTGCCCAATTTGGTTCCCCTAATTAATAAAATACTTTTAGCAAGTTTAGAAGTTAGGGAGGATACCCCAGTGGTAGAGTATGGACCCTCTACCACTGCCTCCCGAGTTCGATCCCGGTAATGGACTTTGGGTAGGGGACGATTTTGACTGTGTTGGTTTTGCGCACCAATGCCCCGAACCGAGATAGCGAATAGCAAAGGCGGTCCATGAGTTCCTGGCCTATCATACGCCGCGCATGGAGGTTTTCCGGGTTTTATCCTCCTTTCCCATTTTCTTCACTTCCCTAATCGGTGCGGTATCGTCCCCAGGTCGACCCACCTCGAATAAAAAAGTTAAGTAGAAGTTGATTTAATAGTTTGGAAGACATGTCATATACACAATGTTTTTAAATATATAGAGAGATGTTTTGGGTAGCAGTTTGGTGTTATTTGATTAACTCGATAGGTTTATTTTGTTTGGCTGAGTGGTTGATGGCTTTTGGTCAAATCAATAGGACACAGTTTAGTTTAAGGGGTGATTAGTTATTGGTTGATTTGATAAGTTCAGTTACTTTTACCTAAGTAGTTGGTGGTTTTAGGTTGATTCGATTGAGCAATAAAATTTGGCTGAGTGGTTATTGTTTATTTATAGTATAAAATCTAAGTTAAATTTAAATATCTGAAATTCTATAGATACCGTAGCAAAGCGCGGGTAACTCCGCTAGTTATCTATAAACCTTTTTATTTTACCATAGAAATCTAAAAAATATGGTGGAGTATTGTATCGTCATTCAACCTTGGTAACTGTGCAAACTTACGCCAGTAGATGATGTCGGGAAGCGTGTTAAATGGAGGATGTAAGATTCCAACTCGAACATCTAGTACTAAAAAAAGATTCCAACTCGAACGAGAATGTGAGTTAGAAATATAATAATTATAAGTAAAACAGTTTACCGTTTTAAAAGACGTTTTTAGTTTGCGAAATTCATACCTTTTTAACCGACTTTGAAAAAGGAGGTTATCAATTCGACCTGTGTGTATGTTTTTTCTTTTTTCTATGTTTGTTCACGCATAACTCTTTAAATACTGGACCAATTTGGATGATAATCTCCAAAAATCGAGGATGCTCCAACTTGGGTCCCATTTTACTTTTGTAAGTATTGGGCAAGTATCCGCCCATTAATTTAGTAAGTAAAAAAATGGGCTAGGAAGCGATAGATTTCGAGTGTGAGTATGTTCATCGCTGGATAAACTTTATTCCGGCATTGGTGAAGCAATAGCTTCAATGCAATTTTGATATGTCCTATGGCTGGGGGGTATGTTCAAAGTTCAGTCAGTATGAGCTCATAGCGGGACGAGCTTAAATCATTATAGATGGCTATCGTTTTTGCATAGTTTGACCAATAAACTCATCTAAATTTAATATAAATGGATTATTTTTAAATAGCGATCAATAAATTTACATAGATTGACTAATAAAAGCAACCAAATCTAATGAAATGGATTACTGTAGATGGCAATCAATAAATTTGGCATATGTTGGCCAATAAAATCATCTAAATTTAATAAAATGAAGTATTGTAGATCAGATCAGTAAATTTAGCATAATATAACCAATAAAATCATCTAAATTTAATAAAATAAATTATTAGTATATTTATTTATAAGTTAATATATATATAATAGATATACAATGAGTTTTAATTTTATAGAGAAATAGTAAGAGGTCAAAAAAGATATATAGAGATAGTAATATTTAATAAAAGTAGGGAAAAGAGCCACTTTTAAAAAGGCACTAATTTTTTGAAAGGAAAAGAGCTGGGGATAAAGTTTTTTGGTAAAAATGAACCTTCTCAAAAGAAATTTTAGGAAAAAACCCTCCTTTAAAAAAGCTCTAAAAAGCATGAAATAATTGATAAATTAAGCCTACTCAATAAAACCCTTTTTGAAGTCAGCGCCATATTTAAACTGACTTATAATAAGGTAATTATAATTTTTATACTCAGTATGATTTATTCTAAGTTGTTTATAGTTTACACTTGGACCCAATTCAGACATAAGATATAATTTGTATTTATGAGCAAAATTTCATAATTCAGTTTAAAATATGGCGCCAACTTCAAAAAGGGTTTTATTGAGTAGGCTTAATTTCTCAATTATTTCATACTTTTTAGAGCTTTTTTATAGAAGTTTCTTTTTTTACAAAAAAATTCTAATACCTTACTGTATCATCATGGAAGATATAAGTTAAGTGTACCAAATTTAAAAAGCATTAGCTAGTCTGAAAGGTAGTTAACTTGAACTTTTGAATCAACCAATCACCAACTGGTTGGTAAACCCTAACCAAACTTATCAAACCAACCCAAACCCACCAATCACTTACCAAATCAATTAACTTATTGAATCAACCAATTACTAAACGCTTACTAAAACTAGTAAGCTTATCAATCAACCTGAATCCACCAACCATTTGCCAAAACATTTAAACTATCAAATCAGCCAATAGTAAACTTCTCACATGTAACAATATACCAATTATCATCAATACATATAGGATTTTCACATGCTATATCTAAAATTAATATGAAAATTAACTTTTAAATGGATTATTATATGTCATTGGAGATACATAAGTGTGCCAAATTTCAAAGCTCTGGCTTATCTTGAAGGTAGTTAAAAATCAATCACAAGATTCCACTACACTTACCACTGCCTCCCTGAGTTTGATTCTGGTTGATGAACTTTAGGAAGGGGACAATTATGAGCTCTCAAATCACAGCCTCCATTTGACCACCAGCTTGCTGGTGACCTCATTCTGGTATCTGTGCCTCATGTTTACTTTATAATCAGAAAACACTATTTTATACAGAATTACTAACCTATTATTGATTATATCAGTACAAAGAAAAAAATTATTTTATGGTAAAGCCTTAATGACTGTCAAACATTTGCCCTTCCAGTTGCAAAATAAGAATGTTTTGGGTCAAAATCCGCCAAAAAGGGGAAATGTTGGCCATTTGCAAGTTTGAAATAATGTTTTAATTAATTTAATGATAATACTGATATTGGCCAAAAGACCCTGGCCAATTCTTGGTGGAACCCAGTTAATTAGGATAACAACATTTCAAATCCTGCATGGGTAAAAACCCTAAAATTGAGCAATCAGATTACTCTGACCACACAATGGACATTGGGGCAACCATTGGAAGGTACTTGCCCCACCACAATCAGGTCCTTAAAAGCACCTATGTGGGGACCACCCCTTTTATAGGCTTGGCGGGGTTCCTCCAAGATGCAACAAATTTATTGAATGGGGATTGGCTGAAGTTCATAGAGGGTTACCTCTTGGGTATATTTTAGCCAAACATAATTCTCCTTCCATCATTCCATTGACATGAAGTGAATATCCTGAGTTTTGATATGCTATTCCCCCATATTTCCTAATTTGGACTAGGCTAAGTTATTCCAAACATATCCTCAAATTTCCCTAAACCCTCAAAATACTTTAAATCTGAATGGTCAGATGTCAAGGGGGTCATTTTTTCACTTTTATCAAGCTAATAATAAATTTTTATAAAAAATGTATTTTTATTAGTACTTTATATTTAATTTTATTTACAAACTTTGTGTGAATCCAGCAGGCAATAAGCACCAGCGAGCAGATATTGGCTGGGTTTCTACAAAATGGTGCTCACTACAGGGCCCCACTGTATAACCAGAATAGTTGCTCTTGAAAAGCAACTAGCAAACGCTCTATCCTGTCTCAATGAACTTGAGAAGCACCCACTAAAGCCATATCTTACAGACAAGTACATTCCTGAGTGAAGGATGCATTGCTACTTTTTGTACGTTTATGAAGCTGCCATGTATGGGCAATGGACAAACAAAAGGTTCAACACATCCTTCCTTGTTTAAGTCGCCTAGCACAAGAGATGATAGTTCTTACCTGAACCCTTTGCACACTTGGGCAGAGGTGAATGAGGATCTTTTGGCTGAATTTGGATCAAAGCAGAGTCTACACAGGGAAAAACAGGCCTTTATGCATCTCAGCATGTATGAAGGTGAATCACCCATTGCTTTTGCTGAATGATTTTACCTCTCTGCACAAAGGTTATCCACCTCCAACATGCTCACCCTTAACAATGCTATTGCCGCCCTGTTATCTGGGTTAGCTTCTCAGCCCTCTCTAGCTAGACATATCATCTCAGTGAAACGCTACTTTAAAAACATCTGCGACATCAAGAAGGCTTTGTTAGATGTGGCTAAACTTCATTTATGTGCCACAACAAATGAAGCTGAGGTGAAAACTTTGGCTCTAACCATCAAGGAGCATCCACCTGTTGAACAGTTGAAAGTGAACTCAACTGTGCCTATCATCCCTGCAAAACCTTTTTATCAGTGCAACTTAGAAAGGATATCACTCCTTTTTATGTTACAGAGACCTGTAAGGTAGTAAAAATTATATGCCCACACAAGCCCACTAAAGCTGCTGTGCCTTTCCCTCCAGCTAAGCTGGCAAATGCGCGCTCTAATGCTATTCAGTCTCCTGTGGCCATCTCCCCTACCTCCATCATGGCCTTGCCCATTGTTGAGAATACCCTTGGGGAAGAATCTGAGGGGGTTATGATGACATTGGGTACTATATATTGGGAGCCCCCACAGAAATAGAGGTTCATGATCATTTGGACGCTGGAGGAGTAGATGAGACCACCATACCTGAGGAAACGTACCTCAGCCAAATTCTAAGGTGTCCAAGAGTTATTGATACTGACAGCGATGGTGAACAATTTATAGATGGCCTGATTTGACCTCTTCAGTGGGTGCATCCCATGAAATCCATCTTGAATAAATACCATGAGACTGCTAAAAGACTAACCTCCACTTTTTATCTCAAGGAGGTCTTAGCTTTGTTGCCTAACTTTGGAGGAACACTTACTAAGGTTGAAGTAGTCATTTAAAAGGTCTGAATACTGGACATCCTGGACACTGGCTCCCCAGTTAACGTAATCTCCACAAAGCTTATTAAGAAGATAAAGCTAGCGCCTGACTTGGAGTACACGCAAGAATTTGGAACTGCTGGCCCAAATAATACCTGTGCAATTGGGGCATACTCTCCCCTTCCCATTCAAATTGGGAAGCTTATTTTATCAGCCCCTGCTGTGGCTTTGGATAACAACGCGTATGATATGCTCATTGGCACTCAGTTTATGATTGAGTATGAGGGAATAATAAACATGAAGCAAGGATACCTCTCATTACTAAACTATGAAGTCCCGTTAGTCTTATCCAATAAAGAACCCAAAAAGCACAAATACTTTTGCCTGATTGAATACCCTTTCTCAGCTATGACTTTACCTTATTCCACCTCTGGACGCAACACTAAGAAATTGCCCAACTCAGTGGATGCAAGGGATGGCATCCCTTTCTATGCTGCAGATGAGGTATTAATTAAGCCTGGTGAACAATGCGTGGTTGACACTAAAATCACGCTCCAAATACACACCACTGCTTGTTGCATATTACAAGTCTTGAGGGCGTTAGCCCCTTGGAGCCTTGGGTCCTGCCTGGGATACTAGACCCAGCCTACCAAAGGCCTATTACCCTTCTGCTGGGAAACCTCACTGGAAAAGACATGGTCATTTGAAAACACCATGAGATTGGTAGAGGCTTTCTACTTCCAGTGGAGGATATTGAACGTATCCACCCCATCAGCTCTATAAAATTTGGGTTTGCCTATGGATAATCTGGTGTGTACCCTACCCAATGTACATATTTTGGATGAGCTAATTCCAGATGAATTGGAAAAAGTTCATACTTTATTAGATGAATAAAATGACATATTTTCCAAATCTGACAATGACTATGGTCACATGAAAGGCTGGTGTCACTCCATCGATGTGGGTGATGCCCATCCTATTAAGTTCAAATCTTACCATAAGTGAAGATGGAAGAACAGCAGATGAGGATGGAGCTCCAGCAGTTGCTAGATGAGGGGTTATTAGTTCATTCACAAAGCTCTTGGTCTTCCCCTTTATTGCTTATTAAAAAGAAAACTGGAGGACATTGGATAGTTATGGACTACCAAAAGTTGAATAACCTCACAAAAAATAGCTATCCTATCCCCCACATTGATGATGCCCTGGCCCAACTCTATGGCTCTAACTTCTTTTCTGCCATGGAACTTGGCTAGCGGCTATTGGCAAATGGACCTTTCCCCTGAAGATCAGGAGAAATGTGCTCTCATTTGTAGTGAGGGTCTTTTTCAACCAAACCAATTACCTCAAGGGTTGTGTAATGCACCTACATCCTTCCAGCATGCGATGGACCATATTTTGTGGAACCTGAAGTTAACTTGTGTCATCATATATCTTGATGATATTACAGTGTTCTCATAAACCTTCAACGAACATCTTGATCATCTGAAGGAGGTGTTTCAACAGTTACGCAAGTCAAATATTAAGTTGAAGCTTTCAAAGTGTACCTTCTTCCAACAAAAATTGGATTTTCTTGGACATTTCATTTCTTGAGAAGGAATCCAACCCATGCAAGATAATGTTGAAGCAATTTTGAAAATGCCTCCCCCCTAAAATCTGCGGTATATTCAGGTATTCCTAAGGATGATGTTTATCACCATCAGTTTATCCCCAAGTTTGCCCAGCTCATCGAACCTCTTGTTCTCCTATTGACTAAAAACACCCCTTTCTATTGAGGCGCTGAACAGAAGGCCTCTTTTGAGACTTTGAAACAACTGCTACAACAACGTCCTATCCTGAGGCACCTTAATTACAATAAACCATTTATCCTGTTTGCCAACGCTTCAGACTATGCCATTGGGGCCATTTTAGCCCAATTAGATGAAAATGGTGTAGATCATCCAGTATCTTATTCAGTAAGATGCTGTCAAAAGTGGAACGCAACTACAGTGTAACTGAGAAGGAGTGCAGTGCCATTATGTTAACTTTGAAGCACTACCAACCTTTTTTATGTAGGACTACCTTTACTGTGGTTACAGACCACGCTTGCCTAAAAATGGTTGCAGAACATGAAGGATCCTAATGGCCGGTTAGCTCATTGGGCTCTAAAGCTCCAGCTTATGACATGAAGATTAAGCACCATGCTGGAACCCATAACATGAAAGTTGATGGGTTGAATCGGCTGCCAGTCCTTCATCTGGATAATAGTGAAGCGGAAATGTTACATGACCTCTTAATGACCCCCAATGAATGGGAGGATGAGGATGAGCCCATCCAGAAGATGTTAGCCTGGCAGTCCCATAACATAAAAGTTGAGAATGGGAAGCTTTATGTGCAGGTAGGTGTGAGATGGCTGCCTTACCTTCAGCCCTTGGAACGTGTACCTGCTATCTTAGAAGCTCACTCCACCCTAGGGCATGGAGGGGCAAAAAAAACTTATGAGTTGATTAAGGATCAGTACTATTGGGATGAAATGATGGAATTTATTGTTGGCGTCTTAAAAGCTTGCCTTATGTGTAAAAAGCGATCTGGTTTCAAGACTAGATAGCAATATCAACCCACTACCCCTCAACAACCATTCCACACCATCAGTTTGAATGTAGTAGGTCCCCTTCCTCAGACTACTAGTGAAAACAAATTTATCCTAGTATCTATTGACCACTTCACTAAGTGGGTGGAAGCCGTAGCTCTCCCTGCTCAAATGTCCAAGGCCACAGCCACGTTCTTACCTCAAAACATTTTCATTTGACATGGCTGTCCCCAAGGATTACTATGTGATAATGGAAAAAACTTCACCTCCAGAGTAGTTAAAATCCTGGCCACATCCATGGGAGCCCAATAGCTTTTCTCAGCTCCATATAATCCCTCCACTAATGGGACTGTGAAAAGAGAAAATGGAACCTTGGTTTCTATCTTATAAAAAATAGTCTTCTCTGATCCTCTTCACTGAGATCATTACCTACCCAGTGCTCTGATGGCTTACCACATTAGCTATCATCAGATCTTAAAAATGTCTCCATTCCAGGTCTTGTGTTGGCGGGAACCTGGAATACCTGCTATACTAGAAAAGTTTTATTCTCCTCTAGAGTTGGGGAGCCCAAGAAAGTTATGAGAAAATTGGCTCAGCATATCATTCAACTCCAATCTGAGGCTATGAATAACTTAGCAAAAATGGTGACTAAGGAAGGACAGGCTGCCAATGAGCTCTGAACCCCCTGCCTACATTCCAAGTATCTGACATGGTATTATACTACCATAACTGCATTAATCCTAGAAGCAGTAAACTTGGATCAATTTGGGAGGGTCCTTTCACCATCACCTACAAGAGAGGAAATGAGTACTCTATAAAAGTCCATATATACTGGGATTATCATCACCTGCATGCATGGCCAATTCCTATGGCCCTATTCTCCCCCTAACGTTCTTGGGGGGGGTGATGTCAGACATTTGACCTCCCAGTTGAAAAAGAAGAATATTTTGGGGCAAAATCCACCAAAAAGGGAAAATGTCAGCTATTTGCAAGTTTGCAATGATGTTTCAATTAAGTTAAATAATGATAACGCTGATATTGGCCAAAGGACCCTACCAATTCTTGGTGGAACCCTGTTAATTGGGGTAACACCATTTTGAATCCTGCATAGGTAAAACCCATAAAAATGAGCAGTCAGATTACTCTGACCACACAATAGACCGTGGGGTGACCATTGGAAAATACTTCCCCCACCACAACCAGATCCTTAAAAGCACCTATGTGGGGACCACCCCTTTTATAGGCTTGGCGGGGTCCCCCAAGGTGCAATAAATTTCTTAAATGGGGATTGGCTGAATTTCATAAAAGCGTTACCTCACAAGTATGTTTTGGCCAATCATAATTCCCCTTCTATTGTTTCGCTGACATGAAGCGAATATCCTGAGTTTTGATACACCATTACCCCATATTTCCTAATTCAGATTAGGCTAAGCTATTTGAACATATCTTCAAATTCTCTTCAGCCCTCAAAATACTTTAGATACTGAATGGTTGGATGTTGAGGGTTCCATTTTTTTCACTTTTATCACACTAATAATAAAATTTATAAAAAACCAATTTTTATTAGTGCTTCATATTTAACTTTATATACAAACTTTTATGGAATCCAGCAGGCATAAGAACCAGTGAGCAGATATCAGCTGAGTTCCTACAATGACTTTAAATTGCACTTGCACTTTAAGTAAATTTCTTGCTAAGTTTACCTTAAAAGATAAACTGATATTATCAAATAGGTCCTTTTACTAAAGTTTCTATTTTATTACCTACTCTTAATTTTAACTATTAAAATCTACTAAGAAGTTATAACATCTTATATAGTATTTGCAAGTATAAGATTATATTATAGGAATTAATTTCACTGGATAACAAAATTTTGGTTTTTGCTTGTTACAAGAATGATAACAACTGAATCTTATAGAATTTTTAATGCTGATTTCAAATATATAAATGATTTCTTTCTATTGGGCATAGGTTTTTATTAAAACCATTTTTTTGAAAAACGTTTATTATACATACATGCAATTTCAACATACTTAAAATCTGCTTTGTTTTGATTTTCTGGCATAGTGTGTTATTGTGTTGACATAAACTTATCTTTCATGGATATTAATGAACTGAAATAATTTAATAGATATACATTTTAAATAGAAACATAAATTTTGCAAAAAGTAAGTTATAATGGCTTATATATTGCACTTGCATAGTTCATGCCCATGTACTATCTAGAGAAGTAAGAAGAGCAATTGCAAAAGAACTGAGGCTGATAGGGAATTTCTGACTTCATATTTGGAATCAGCACTCAATAGTACATAAGATTCAGCAAATATTAACCATGTAACAAAATCATTGTTGTTCAGTGCTATCAGAAGGATAGGGAAGTAGCACCTCATCAAATACATCATTCATAACACATCCCTGATGGCAAGAGTGGTCAATGCAAACAATTTATCAGGTACATTAGTATCTCATGACAGGTCAATATACAGCTGACCATATGTGAATGGCTCATTATTAATCCTATTAGCTGCATGTGATATACATGTGATATAGATCATTTGATATGGAGCAAAACTTAAAACGTCCAAGATAATAATAGGTTAATAAGAATAAATTTAATATAGGTCAAGAAGTGAAGTATTCTTAAATCAGATTATGGTATTAAGAATAAAATTAGTCACCATACCAAAAGATTAATACAATTAGCTATATTTATTATGGATCAAGTTTTACCTCCTTCAAAACCAAGCTAAGTAGATATTTATCCAATCAGATACCAATCAGCTGCACTTGTATTAAAACAAAAGCCAAAACACATTTAAAAATCAGATTACATCACTAAAATAAAGCTAAATAATCAACCTTATAAATAAAGGTTATTTGATTAACTAATTATGATATAAACTATATCTTTACATATTAGTTCTAAAACTAAAGCTAATTTTAATTAGATTAGAATAATTAGATAACATTAAGGCATCTAAAATTTATCCAATTACTATATATAGAATAAAACTTAAAATGTTAGATCAAACCTAAAAACCATTGTTAATCAAATTGGATTTATTATAATTAATAGATCAAAATGCTATTAAAATAAAACTTTGATGATTAGCTATATATGATATAAGTAAAATTTTTTCTGATTGGCTACATATGATATAGGGTAAACCTTTAATTCTAGAATCTAATTAGAACACTATATGAACAAAGATATTTTATATAGTATTACATTGAAAAGTTATAAGGAGAATATTATATATATAAATTAAAATAAACCTGATAGCCATTTTTATTCACGTTCATTGAAAAATTAGAGAATCTGTTTTATATATCAGAATACTTATAAATTTGATTATAATTAAATAGATCTGACTCAATTAGGCAGTATCATTCATGTTTATTTAATCAACAAACAATTTGGGGTGAGCATTGCCAAAAAGCAACGCTAAAAATGATGTCATATTTTAAACCAATCATTGAACAAAACACCAAAAACAGCAACCCGAGCTTAAAAGGTAAGCTCAACCAAAAGTATGCAAACATTTGACCGTGACAGGGGGTTGAAGATGACTGTGTTGGCATTGCGCACCAATGCCCCAAACTGAGATGACAAATAGTAAGGCAGTCCACGGAGTTCCTGGCCTATCATACGCTGTGCATGGAGGTTTTCTGGGTCTTATCCTCCTTTCCCATTTCTTAAATTCCCTTAATCAGTGCAGTATTGTCCCCAGGTCAGCTCACCTCAAATAAATTCTAAAAGTTTAAATTAATATATATATATTATATAAATATATAGTATATACTTAAAATATAATATATATTATAAACAAATGTAGATTGTATGCATGATTGTATGTAAATGTGCATGCCTTGTTTTTCTTGCAGTCATACATAATTAGAAAATTTAAAGTGATTATTTGGCAAAAAGCTTAGTTTTTACTTTTTAGTGCAACTTTTTTGTTTGATTTTATGTTTTTTACTATATATTTTTTACTATATATTTTTTAACTTTTGAATTTTTTCTCATTTTAAGGAAAGGAAATAATAAAAAGTTTAGCTTTTGTTATTTTATTATAAGTTAAGAGGAGTTAAGTTCCAAAATTTGAGGTTGGATTGATTGGTTAATCTAGATTGGGGGTTCAGGTTGAAAGTTTCATAAGTTGAGATTATTTTAATTCTTTCTTTGGGAATTGGGTTGGATTCAGTGGTATATTCAAGTTATAAGTTATTATACTTGATAGGATAGGTTATAAATAGGACCCCTTAATCAGAAGGGCAGTTTTTTTTGGAAAGTTCTCATCAAACTCTCCTCAATTAAAACAAGTTTATAGGGAAACTTAGGTAAGGTATCCTGATTTGGTCATGTATGGGGTCTTAGTTTCCATCACAATCCCTTGCTTAACCCAACTTTATAGGGAAACTTGGGTAAGGTATCCTGATATTGGGGATCATAACGTTTCATTTAGTTGTGTTAAAGTGTTATGTCTCTTCCATTGATTTTGCTGATAAATTAACCTTACCATCCTAATAAAAGATTTTCAGAGTGGGGTTTGAGTGTATCCTTTCTAAACTGGGGAACCGTATCCCCTACAGTAAAAATGGGGTGATATTTGTATGGGTTTTGTACCAGCCCATCATAACCTTAGGCTTGGGCATCAGTTTGCTAAGATACTTGAATGTGGTAAGGCTTAAAAATTATTTTGGGATCAACTTTGTTCACTAGGTATGCTGGTTTGTAGAGTTTAGTTTTCATATTTGTTGGGGGTTTACCCCAATGCTTCTACCAACATGTTCCAATATTAGTGCTCTAATTGATTGGACATGGATGACTAATTTATTTATAGTTTTGATGACCTTTAGCAGCTGGGAAGGAAGCTCTGGTTTAGCTTTGATTAATCGTAACTATCTCAATGACTTTTAGTCTTTCAAGAAGAAATCTCCAAATTGCCAATTACATCAATTGAGGTATTGATTATGGATAATTTGATGAACAGACTTCCAAGAGATATTGGGCTGAGTTTCCAATAGATTTTTTTACCAAAGTTGTGGGTGCAATCACCAAAACTTTAGAATCATGTTGATTTAAGTTCTGACCAATAGCATATCAAATGTTAAAGGTCAATGGATAAAAGTAAGGTTAAGCTCTGGCAACCAATACCAATGATTTGTATAGGTGGTCATTAAATTGCCATGAGTCACTTATATATTTGTGTAAAAGATTACTAATAAAACTTGTTCTTAGCTTAATAAATTTTACTAATCTTAATTTAGTTGATTGTAGGCAACATTTTCTAAGTACATTTGAAGTAAACAAGGGCACATTTTTACCTGAACCTTTATCAGCTCAGATCGCACTTCATGGCTTCAAACAGGAAGTATTATTAATTAATTGTTGGAACCCCTTGCAAACCTGTGCAGCTGCCACTTTTTTAACAAGTTTTGCTCACTACATTGGGCTTCTGAGTTGACATTGTCTTCCAGTAAAGATCTAACAGTATGATTGATGAACCCTCTAGTGAAGAGTGAGATGGCTGAGTCAAGGCAGGCGAGTGCAGAACCTGTCATGGTTGAATAACATGATTGTGGGAGTGAATTACAGGAATAAGGAGGAGATGGACCATACCAGAGGATTTAAGCTGGTAATTATCCACAGTCATAGATTCACAATGGATAAATGATGGTTCAGAGCCAAGCAGGCCCAAGTTCACCTTAGGAATCACGTTATGAGGGGCCCAGACATTACATTAACGGGATTAAAGATTATCCATTTTAGGTTAAATGCTAATAGCTCTTTACTTTTAATTTTAGAATGGGATTGGATTCATTTACAAAAAATAGTATTATGAATAAAGGAGGAATTCAGTTAAAGTTGTAATTAAAGTTTGCGCTCACTCAAGATATGAAGCTACTATAATTGGGGACCTCACTATATTGGCTAGAGCCATTTACAAGCCCAACTTATGGATTGAGGCTGAATCCCTAATTTTCCCTTAAATTAAGTTTTGCTACAACCATCCTCTCTACTGTTCATCTCAACTAGCAATAAAGGACCTTGATTTTAATTATAATTTTATTTATCTTATGCTTCTTTATGTTGTCCTCTATGTATACCTCTCCATGGCGGTATCTCAGATTACTTTAATAAGCAACAAAGTTTGGGGCACCATCTTGAGTGCATGAGCTGTGCTTTCAGTAATGGGTTTCCTTGGAGAGTTATAGACACTCTCCACACAAGACCACAAAGATAGTGGACTTGGAGTACATTGGGATGGAGACCGCTGTAAAAGTTATGAGGTGATTTATTACCTCATTAAACAAAAGAAAGATGCTAGTGAAAGTATTATGAAACTTCAATTGATGAACAGCGATTTGAAGACTCTGAATCAAAATGATGTTAGTGGAGTTTTAATGAGTTATCAGGACTTGAATCCCAGGTTTAGAATCATATCTACTAAGCAAGGGTGATATTGATTGATAGAGTCAATGGTATGGAAGTTATTATGATGAAACAAGGTTCTAAGATGATTGAAATGCAAGATCAAGTCACACTGCTAATGGAACCCTCAGTAATTATTCTGAAAACTTTGTCAACTTAATAAAGAGTTAGATAAAATGTGGTGGAAATATTTAAAAGTTGAAGGCATGGAAACTGAGTGAAAGAAATTTGGAAGGCCATTAATGATCATTTAGTAAAGTTAAAAGGAACCCCAAGCTGTTGTTAAGAAAATCTAGAAGGAAGATCTGAACTGCCAGAGATGGTTTTTCATCCAGTGATAAAAGACCCAATGAATACAGCCATGGAAACCTGAAGAAGGTGCTGAAAACTAGCCGCTTATCAAGTACAGCATCTAACATTTTCAGCTATAGTTTCTAGCCACCAAGGAATAACACCAACAACACCCTCAAAAATGTGAAGTTTCTGCTAACTCCAAATTTTCTAGAGTTCCAAAAGAGCAACGTCCCTATATTAGGTTTTTAGATGACCATGGTAGGATTTGGAGACAGCCAAATGCATTTACTATGACAACTGTTTTTGCAACAAAAGTCAGAATTCATATTACCCATATTAGACGCTAATGAGTGGACTTATGTGGAGACAAATAATGCCCTTATGAGTGAGTTTGGCAGCCCTCAACATTTCACAAACTGGAAACAAGAATAAATGGGCATCCAACTCAAAAAGGAAAAGACCATTGATACCTTTTCTGACTGGTTCTATCAAGAAGACCAAATACTCACTAGAGCAGTAGCATTGACCAGTTTTGATGCTCAGATTGCAATGAATTTGGCACTTAAGCTCCATAGGGATCTACATTGGGCCATGATCCCATATCAAATCTTAATATGAAAACTGAACATATGGTAGATTTCTTATGGATTTGCGGAACCATATTTAATATCCTTAACAAAAGTTTCTATAATTCCAATAAAGGCAGTATGAATTATGCAGGGAATCTCCCCTGATAATAAAAGAGGATTAGCCAACGCTGAAGCCAGTAATCACCTGGGTGAAAACTGAACTGTCTGACATAAGAAATTTGATCACCTGTTTCAAGGGCAGCATTGAAGGCCATGTTTAAAAGTGGTACAGAACTATAATTGACAAGATCAACGTGGTTATACCTATGCCAATTAAGTGTCTCATGCAGGAAAAGACCAGACAGAATTGACCAGGAACAGTTAATTTCCACCAATCCTCAAGTTCCACCAGATTTAGCAGAACAACTGTACAGAGAACACCTTTTTATATATGATGAAATACACATGGTTACTTTTTCAAAATCAAAGGTAACCAAGCCTGAAATGATCAAAAAGGTGACCTGGTCATATGTGAAGCAGCTTCAGGACAAGCAAACAAACATGGAGCCCAATGCTAGTGCCTTGGACGATGCCAACATATCAAATCCAATGACCACCATTTAGGAAAAATTCTTTGATATAGCTGAACAGCTTTTTTTCCTCTTAATTTAGATGATGATGCCATTATTTTTCAAGTAAACAGTATTTCCCAATATTCTGATTGTACTTATGCAGATATTTTGGTTAATCAAGTCAAATTATGAGCCATAATTGACAGTCAAGCTCCATTAACATTGTCTCTACAAAGTTAGTAAAAAATTAGGCTCACACTTGATGTGGACCATAATAAGATTTATAAAATGGCGATCCTGCCAATTACTACTCTTAGGGAGCATATAGTGCCTTTCCTCTAGTTTTGGAGCACTCATATCACAGCACTGGCAATATTCTTACTGAAGCAGAATTATGAGATATTAATTGGCGCTGACTTCATGTGACATTATGAGGTTTGGTGTGACTTTTAAGAGATCCTCTTAATAAATAAATTAAAATTTCACCGCTGTTTTATACATGAAAAGAGGATCCACACTGGAGTAAGAGAAGCAACTATATTAGTCTGGTATATGCATTTAGGATCAGCCAATTAAGTACTCTTAGACTAGTTGATTTTAAGAAGCCGCCTCATCAAATTGAAGGATGTTAATGAATTCATCTAAGAGGTCAAAGGCCAATGGTTGTTAATTTCAAAACCAGCATAATATTGGAACTGGACTTACTTTAAATTCCATAAATATGTAAGATGAAGTCCATGCGCCATGGCAGAAAGTAGAGCTGAACTTCATGTTGCACCTTGTTTTTAATCCTGAGTCATGGTTAAATTAAGGTACTGGTATCCAACCTATTGGATAGGCCAATACAGATTAAAAAATCAAATAGTGGTCTATGATTAAATAATTCCTACTATGAAATTTTATCCTTCCTTGATTTGGACATCTGAATAAGATGAGCTCACCATAAGACCTAAACTTTAAGCAATTTTTGCCATATTTGATTGAGAAAAACTGATGGGGATCTATGAGGAGCATAAGGATCAAGTCCTTAAATTTTTTGAACAGCAACCCAATATTTTTACATAATAAGTTTATGACCTCAGTTTTATCAAAAGGTATAGTATATAAAGTTGACGTTATGGATCAACTGCCAATTCATATGTAGCCAATTAGATATTTGTGAGAAAGTGAGCGTCAGGGCAAAAAAGATAAAGTTTAAACTGGACTGCTAGTTGGGATTTAAAAGCACAAAAAGGCAGCCAGAATGCCAGGGGCATTTTCACCCAAACAACAATTTAAATGTGCTTTTATACAAGTAACCATGGAGTGCCAATGAGCCACACATGTAAAAGACAACCTGGCGAGATTCCAGGCTGTTGCAGCCCCCAGGCCAATGGGCCTGGGCGTAGGGAGTTGTGAGATTGAGGAAAATTTCTAAAATGTTTTTGACATTATAGGCCCAATTGACTACAGTGGGACCAAAATTAATAACATGACGGGGACAACCCAGTCAATATAAGGCCCACAGAGCCACATTGCAGATGTTACAAGGGATTGGCAAAAGAAAATTTAAGCTTAATTAGATAGATTTAAGCATGAGAAGGTATTTAATGGATTTCAAAATATGAAATTGACCATCAATTTCCTCAGTTGATATAACTGCTTAAATAAACAACCAATTGGGGAATAGCTTAGGAAAGAATGGGATTATGTCCCTTGATATTTGACCTAATCTGGCAAACTTCATGTTAGGGGGAAAATAAATTTATTTGGAACGAACTTTAGAAGTATTGGAAGTGGGTTGAGTCATCATCAGTTCGTCCAAGGACGCCTAAACCGTGTATTTTCTGCAGTTCCAATGATTAGAGCAATGGCATCTTGCCTGATGAGCAGCAGAAACTCCCAAGGCTACCCCATGTAGGGGTGGTACTAAGAGTTTAGGAACGGGTTCAGAGCACCCAACCTTCACACGTCCTGTCACTCCAGCGTCTGTTTGACCAAGAATAAATATTCTGGACAAAGATTCTGAATTTTTGGGGAGGGTTTCGAACTGGTGGCAACATTTCCCAATGTCCTGATGCCATCAGAAAGTTTTGTCAAAGATTCAACACTAGACGCATGATTTGCAAAAGTTACACGCCCATTGGGCTTGTTGCAGATGGTTTGGGGCTCTCAGGACATGATGCCAAAGGCTCATTGCCATCAACTTCATTTGAACCTTTCACCCCATGAGGATTCTAAATCTCCAATAGCTTGACACAATTACCTTAATTTCAGTACCAAGTTTTGCTGAAGTTAATAATGTGATAGGTGGCGGGATCCTCAAAGGGTAAGCTTTTACTCACCGCTTTTCCACCACATGGGCAAGGTCGCCCTGGGAGATGAGAAGGGCATCTGGCCTTATGGGACCCTTTTTGATGGGAATGGGAACGCCACCTGGTCCAAGTGGAGGGGGCACTCCCCATACTTACAGTGAGGCATAGTTGCTGACAAAGTTGCCAAACTACTCACCCGTGGGTTATTGGTTCCATCTTCAAGCCCTTGTGCAAATACAACATTAATTGTGAAAAAGAAAGATGGAAACAAACAAGTTGTCATAGATTACCATCAGCTGAATAAAACATAAAAAAGGACTCATACCAGCTACCACAGAAAGTGATGCTCTTGATCACCTGGGAGGTGCTCAATTCTTTTCAGCAATGGATCTTATATCTGGGTACTGGAAAGTTGATTTACCTAAGGAGGATCAAGAAAAATGTGCAATCATGATAATCCAAGACTATATTAACTGATGTGGATGCCTTAAGGTCTTTGAAACACGCCAGTGACATTCCAACAAGCAATGGATGCCATGTTAGGATATCTGAAATTGTCATGTATTTCATCTACCTAGATGATATCTTTTAGTCGCAATTTTACAGATCACCTTAAACACTTGGAAAAAATTTTAAAAAACATCAACAGAAAATTTAAAAAAACCAGAAATGTTGCTTCTTTAGATAGGAGATGAAATACTTAGGTTTTATTGTAGATGCAAATGGACTACCTCCTCAAAACCCTAAAGCTGAGGCAATTTGGGCCATGTCACAACCAAAGAACGTTTAAGACGTGCATGTATGTTTAGGAATGGTCAGCTAACATCGTTTGCTCATTAAGAACTTTACTTCAATCACTAAGTCACTTTTCCAGCTTTTGAAGGATACTAAGAAAGGCTTCACATGAAATGAGGAAGCCCATAATTTCTTTTGTGCAATTATATTGTATTTAATGAAGACCCTATACTGCAATATCCAATTTTTGAAAGGCCTTTAAATATCCAATTAGATGAGTCCCTAATGGCAGTTGTTGCAATGTTAGGTCAGATAGGCAAAAAATTCAATGAACCCACTGTAGCATAAACTATCCATATTATGAGCAAGCAGGAGCAAAACTACACTGTGCTAGAAAAGAAAATGCCTTGTGGTAGTATACACCTGTAAGAAATTCAGATCTATATCTCACAAAGTCCATTTTATGGTGGTGACAGATCATTCCTCATTGAGATAACTGCATAACTTGAAAGAGCCAGAAGGGAGTTTGGCCCAATGATTTTAAGTTAAAAAGCATATAATTATGAGATCATGCACCAAGCAGGTACCACACATCAAAACAACAATTAATTGTTGCGGTTACCAACCTTTCTGGTTCTGCAAAGTGAAGCAGATTATTTTTATGATAGTATTCTTACTGGTAATATCAAAGAACAAACACCAGAAATTCAGCTGGAATTATCCAAGGTGATGGAAAATACTAAGATTGAAAAAGGTCTGTTGTTAAAAATTGTTGGGGAAAATCCTTAATGTTTCAAAGCCATCTGAACGCACTGCAAAAATAAATGCAGTTCACAAATTAACTGAACATGGAGGGCTAGGAAAATTCTTGAGTAGGAGCAATTGGAGTATATTGGGAAACCCTTAATTCTGATGTTGCAGGAAATATTGCTTGTTGCGCTATGTTTCAAGCCACCAAGCCTTTAACAAGCCAACCACTTTCCAGCCAGTGAAGCCTGGGTTTGCTTTTCACACCATCTCCACTCAAATGATATAATCTTTGATTATGAGTACCAAAAAAGCTGACATGTTACTGTGGTTATTGATCATTTGACTCTTTGGGTAGAGACGCATGCTCTAGCTAAAGTAGATACCTGAAGTACCAAAAAGTTTATAAAGGAGCATTTCTATTGGCATGGTTGCCTAAAATTTATAAAAGATAACGGAAGCAACCTTACTACATACGTTATACTAAAACTAAACAAGTTAATGGGAATACAAGAAGTACTGAAAACACCTTACCATTCAAAAACAATCAGGATGCCTGAAAAGGTATATGTTACTATGGTCACTAGCTTGAAGAAAATTGTAGCTAATAAACCTTCCAGTTGGGTAATGTACTTATCGGAGGAAACTGTCAGATATCCTGATTTTGGACATGATGGGAAGGATATTGATCAATTTAATCCAATGAGAGAATTGATGCTAGACCCAAGAAGGGGGTTAGATAAGTCATATTGATAAACAAAGTGGAGATATCAATAGACAATAAGCCTCAACTCAATACTAGGTATGCCCTAAGTCTTTCCACTTGACATCACTTTTGAGTGATTTTAATTAAAAGTAACATTTGATTTTCCATTGCCACCTACACCGCATTAGTTTTCCATTTATGTCTGCGGATCCACCACCTGCTGCCCCAGTATGGGGCAGCGGTGCTCCACCTGATAGCGTTTTTCACCCAGAAGGCAAACGCATGCGGACTGGCTCATCCAGCCCGCCTAATGCATCATGATATTTTTTCCTCCAAGGGACTTAGTATTACACTTAGCATGAGTCCACCCAACCTGCCCCCACCCCCACCCCTAGCCC
This sequence comes from Massospora cicadina, assembly GCA_022478985.1. NCBI lineage: Eukaryota > Fungi > Entomophthoromycota > Entomophthoromycetes > Entomophthorales > Entomophthoraceae > Massospora > Massospora cicadina. Next base: position 58,076 of record JAKSZP010018660.1, read on the forward strand.
TATCACAATCAAATATTCGCTTTTGCCTCTGCATTGAGTACAGATGTCTCTTCCCATATGCTGACAAAGCAATAATTGAGCTAGCAACAGCCACATTTGTACCAGCTGGGTTTATCAACATCTGCCCTTACAAGGGCAATTTTGATATAGGCTTTCCCACCAAAGAGGATGCAGCAGCAGCAGCTACGCCCTTAATATATAAAAACGCACCCATTACCACCACCTGTACATGCCTCCCCAGTGATACCTCATTTGTGGTGACCTTTGAAAACCTTCCTTCACACCTTCCCCCTCAAACACTATATGAAGAATTAATGACAGGGCTGTCTAAATATGGCACAGAACCCATCCTCACCTTGCTTGTCCCGAGTGGTACTGAACAATTAGTGGTACCACAGGCAATGGACACTATTACCCCCATCAGACAACCATAGCCCAGCACATCCCACTGCGTGCCTATATCCCATATGCATCAGATCACTTCTTTTGGGCTTGCATTGACAACAGCCGCACAGTTTGCTCCCTCTGCCATAAGTTGGACCACTCCAAAAAGGCCTTTCGCTACAGTTCAAAAAATGTGGAAAATGCCAAGCCCACACATGAGGCCATACAAACAGTATTTAAGCGGGGATTTTGGCTGCCCCACCCCTTGCAGCTGAATGTTTGAAAAATAGTAAACCTTTGCAACCAAAGCCCAAGCTGGCCAAATTTCTCATAATATACCCAATCAGGAGCAGGTTTGGACCCAAATTCAAACCAACCAATTTCTCGCCCCAAAACTTACCCAAAATACAGCCACATCTCTCAGAATTAATCCTACTTAACCAAAATCCCTGGGACTTATTAAACGAAATAACCAAATCTGGGGAAATTGTTTCACCCCCAGACTTTCCAATTAATTTAGAACTATACTTGCCTTCAGACTTTGATGCCCCATTCCCACCTAAGAAATATATCCCCAAAACCACCACTACCCCATTCTTGAGCGACCATCAACTTGCTGAGGCTGCGGTGGCCTCTCCTGATAGTCATCATATCCACAAAGCTGTAAAACTCTGAGTTGCTGAATTTAAAGAATGACTACATTTAACCAAATTCCCTGTCAAATTTCCTGAGGTTGCAAAAATGGAAATCAAACAATTAAAAAACTGCCACCTTTGCTGTCAAGCATGTGGCTGCACTGGCAAAATTTTTCCCCACCATGCATATCGCCAGAGCCAATATTACAAATTTCACCCAGTTTCTTGATGCACGCATACAAGCTGAACACCATGGTGCTGAACCCCTGGAGGCTTTACTCCAGGACCGGATCATTACTAAAGATCTTAACAATTATCTATTTCACCTTGACCCACATCCTGCGGATGCTCCAACCCCCTTACTCTTAGCTTTGATCCACCTCTTCAATGGTGAAGATGAAATTGATAATCCGCCTGATCCCCCCTCTCCCTCCGCCATGATGAGATAAGCAGTTCACTGCTGCTACACCTGGTAGGTTAACTTTCCTTTTGTTTTGGTGTCTCGCCACTCATTTAGGGCTTTTGGTTTGTGTTTTCAGTTCGCTTATTTGGTTTTATATCAGTTATGTCCACCCCCTGGTCAGCTTACCTCATTTAAATATCAATACTAGGTATGCCATCAGATCAATTTGAGCCCAAGTTACCTCAAGATGTATCCTACTTAGCTGAAATGGAGGATCATAAAAATGTCAGACAACCATTAAACTAGATGCCACTTGAGGCAGTAAATTAATATATACCTGAGAAAAGGGTAGGAATTAAGAATCTCCCAATGATCAACCTAAGTGATACCAAGTCTCATCCAACTTGGTACATTCAACATAACTTTCTTCCCCATCAAAATATGTTACAAAGGCATTGTATAATCTGGATGTATTGCCTGACCAAAATTCCCTCATCTGAATTCCCCTCTATTAATTTTATTATTCCTTTTCCTTATAGGATTTATATTATTAATTGTAACATTTGTCACCTATTTTATACTAAAAGAAAAGTCTTGACATTAATTATATGCCTCTTTATGGTACTTGACTTCAAAAAGTCCCTTCTCCTCTTACCATAGGACAGATACTCTAGCTGATGATACCTAAGCGTAACTTGACATCTTCAAAAAATAGAATAAACTACTTGTTGTGAGTTTAAACCGCTTCAAGTATTGACTGTTAGGCTTCTTAGGGAACATCATCATCAAGCCACAAAAATGGAAGCCCAAAATGCTGGTGCTCACTATAGGGGGTCAGCCAACACTTAATGATACCTGCACTTTATTTATTGCACTATGGATGATAATTAAGATTGATATTGTAACCCGCTGGGTGCACAATAGATTTTTGTAAAGAAGATGACCAAATATGAAGTCTGCCCAACATAACATTTAAAGAAGTTCAAAAATATCCAATGAGGATTCCTAAATCTCGTCATCTAACATGGATTTTCATTGATTAAAATTGAGACTTACTTTGTATACTCTTTAATTCAAAAAAAGATCTAGTCACAAATGGGCTTCCTTGCGGATAGGACTCTCATGAACCTATATAATTCAAATGTTCTCCCAGAGACATATAGTTCAAGTGCAAATATATTTCATTACATCATGCAAGTTCATTCACACAACGCTTTCTCATATTATGCAGCTTTTAGGGGTCCATAAAGAGGGTTACCATCATCATATCAATACCCAAGGGGCCTTACAGTTAGCCTATGAACAGATATATAATTATAGCATCTCAAAGTATAGGGGATGTCCACAGATTATCTGAAGCAAATTGTTCATATATTATACAGCTCCATAATTAAATGGGACCATTGATTATGGTGTTATCAAATATGTGGAGGAATCTATGAAGCTTCTCCAAAAGAACATTACAAAATCAAAAGAAAATACCAAAATATTACTTGAAATTTGTCCAGGAGCTATAAAGAAAGATGCCAAAGCTTATGATGAAATGGTGGCCCAAGCTTCTACTAGCTGTCATAATGAGAAAGAACGTATTAAGTTCTTGAGTCTCAGTTAGAGCAAGCCCTACAACGGATTGATGATCTGGAGACTAATTGAACCTCTGAGACTCAATTTTTACTCAAAACATTGTTTTCCGTGTGGCTCATGTTGAGCAGGACCTAGCATCCTGTGTGACTCAGTTGTCTGCTCGTTCAATTACCAAGCAGCTTAATAAGTTGGAAAGCAACATTAGTGACAAATCACCTAGTTGAGAATATTAACTAGGTCTACCACTGTCTCAATGAAGCTGAGCAACACTCGAACTCTCTCACAGAATAGTTGAAAGCTAAGACCACCAAGCCTCCACAGAGCACTGAATGCAAAGGGATAAAAAAGGACTTTAATTAACACACTAAAGTATTGGAAGACGAGAACAAACTTTTGCAAACTTACTGATCATCCGCTCACCAACAACTTCAAGATCTGGACATCTCATTTAAGAGCTTGAGAATTTTAAGGTTGTTCTTTAAAGAATTATAATCTTCTAGATTTCACACCAAGGCTTACTCTGGAGGAAATGGAGCTACATCTTAATCCTCCACAGGATCAAGTATAGCGACTATTGTGTCAAGTTGAACAGTGCAACACATACCAAAATCACTGAATCTTAAGATCCCAGAGACACTTTTTCACAGTATTGGAAGTCATTACCTTTGAATCTATCTTAAATGACAAGTTTAAACCTAGCGAAAGGGGTATCACATTAATTTTCTACATCTATGAAGTTGCAATGAAAGATGCAACTGATCATCAAAAAGGTTAATCATATTTTATCTTGCTTAAGCTGTAGCCTCAAGAGGTTATGGTTCTTAATGGATAACTTAAACACCTGGTGTGAAGTGAAGGAAGCGCTCATCAATTAATTTATTACAAGCAAAGATTAAGTATGAAGAAATAGGCTTATATGAGAATTGCACTATGCCAAAATGAAACCCTAGCCAAATTTGTCGATTGTTTCTATATCAAGGCCCAAACACTGTTGATTTCAGAGATGCTTAGATTGGATGATGCCATAGCAGCCGTTGTTGCTGTTTTTATAGTAACCACAACCTAGCTATGAATGTCACGTCTTTCAAATGAAGCTTTAATTCAGTCTAAGTCACTAAACAAGACTTGCTTGATGTTTAATACAAACAATCCAGAGACCTCCTAAAAGGCTTCCATGTAACCCAGAGTGTACACAGTGGAGGAAGCAAATCTTAGGAAAGTAGAGAAGTCCAAGTGTAACTCTGTAAGAAGTATAACTACACCAAATACATGTGTTTTAAGAAGAACCATGATCTTGATGATCAGGTAAAATTGCAGTCAGCTTAGAGTCAAGTACCTATAAAGCTAGTGACCTAAAGTATCAGAAAGAACAGTATTTTAAATTTTTCATCTCATGTGCATAAAGAAAATTCCAGCAACTACTCTGAAGGTGGTTATGAGGACAAATGGTATTATATTTTAGATACACCCACTGAGCTCAGAATCCCAGGCCACTTAAACATAAAAAATTTGACAAAGATCATGTTCTGGAAGGCACGTACCTCAGTAAGGTCATCAGGTGCCCCAGAATAGTTGATACAGCAGCAAGGCTGATCAATACCTTTCCTTGTTTATATGACCCATATCAAGCGCGCACAGTCTACTGGAGATCAAGGAGAAATATCCCAAGACTGCCAAAAAGCTCAATGCAATGTTCCACCAAAAAGAGGTGTTAGCCCTCCTGCCAAAGTTTGGGAGCATCATTACCAAAGTGGAAGTAGCAATTCAGAAGGTCCAAGTAATGGCTATCATGGATATGGGATCACCTATCAGTGTTGTCTAATCCTGTCTCATCAAGAAGATCAAACTCAACCAGAACTCAAGTAAATGCAAGAGTGCATCATAGCTGGTCTAAACAACACCAAGGCGATAGGTGCATTTTCATCCCTGTCAACTAAAATTGATTAGTTAATATTTTTAGCTCCCACAGTTGACCTAGACTATAGCTAGTATGAGATACTTATTGGTACACAGTTTATAATCGAATATGAAGAAATTATCAATCTTAAAGAAGGTAAAATATCACTCATCAATTATGAAGTTACCCTAATAACGGATAATAGAGAATATAGTAAGAAATAATACTCTTGTACGGTTGAGTAACCTGTTTCCATTTTTTTTAGTACTAGATGGTCCCAACCCAAGGGGGATTCATCGATGTTGTAACCTGTTTCCATTCACCTTTATGATATATTACATTTGAAAGAAATACAAAGAAGCTCCATGACACAGTAGAAGCGGCAGATGGCATACCATTTTTAGCTACTGAGGAGGTTAAAATTAAACTCAGAGAAAAAAATGGTTTCTACCAACATAACCATGAGTATACTCCCAAGTTGCTTACTACATATCACTAGTGTTGACGGTTTCAGTAGATTTTAACCAAGAGTTTTACCAGGAGTCAAAAACCAGCTTATTGGCTGCCTATTGAGCTATTACTTGGAAAATTAACAAGCCATATTATCTTAGTCAAGAAACATCAAGAGTATAGTAAATATCATTAAATTTTTATTGATGAAGTCAATAGTGTATATTTTTAATAGTACACACCTTGATTTTGGCCTTAAGCCAATAATTTAATTTTTGCCATTTCTTAAGTCCAAATATCCAATATTTTAGATCATGAGGAACTTGAGAAAATGCATCAACTACTCATAATATTATCAATGTTTTCTTTGCGTCAGATGTCAACTATGGTCACATGAAAGACTAAACACATAGTATCAATATAGGATAATTGCCCAATACAACCAAGGACATATAGGAAATTAAAGGTAGAGGAGCAATACATGAAGACTGATCTTAAGCAATTATTGTATGTAACTTAATCGTGCCCTCCAAGGGTCCATGGTCATCTCCACTGTTGCTCATAAAGAAATAGAATATTGCCACAGATAGTGATGGATTGCAGGAAGCTAAAAGCCTCACCAAGAAGGACAGTTGTATGATTCCATAATTTTGATTCTCTGGCCCAACTTTCCAGCTCAAATTTCTTCACTGACATGGACCTTGCCAATGGTTATTGGCAGATGAATCTGTCACCAGAGGACCAAGAAGAATGTGCGTTGACATGCATGAAAGGGTTATTTCAATCTTTCCTACTCCCTCAGGGATTATGCAATGCTTTCATCTTATTTCAACAGGAAATGGATCACATCAAGCAAGATATCAAATGATATTGCATATTTGTATATATAGATAACATGTTATTTTCCTCAAAATTTTTTTAATCATCTGGACAATCTCAAGTCAGTTTTTCAATGAACTAGAGAACCAAAGCAAACTAAATTCTGCGAAGTATAACTTTTTTCAACAGGATTTGGAATTTTTAGGGCATGTCATACCACGAAAAGGAATTCAATCCTTGTAGATTAAGGTGGTAGAAATCTCTAAGATGCCTGATCTAAAGAGCCTATGCAATATACAGGCAATATTAGGAATGATGGGATATTACCATCTTTCCCCTAATTTCACTCAACTCACTCAACCTCTTGCCCTTTTTCTTGACAAAACACCCCTTTTGTGTGTGAATTAGAGCAAGGAACTGCATTTAAAACAGCGAAGGATTTGTTGAATAGAAGACTGTTCTGACAACATCTAGACTATTGGAAGCCATTCATCCTATCTACAGATGCTTCTGACCTAGAATTGGGAGCTATTTTTTGCAACTGGATTAGTATGTAATTGACCACCAGTGTCATATTACAGCAAACGCTTACAAAATCTGAGTGAAATTACAGCATGCAAAAAAGATTGATTAGCTGTTTTCTTTGCAGTGAAAAAATTTCAGCTATTCCTTTATATTATGAAATTTACTATTGAAACAGACCACTATTCTTTAAAGTGGCTGCAAAACATGAAGGATCTGACATGAAGACTAGCCAATTGGGCTCTCAAATTTCAGCACTGACATGAACATCATACATCAAGCTGAAACAAAGTACATGAACGTAGATTGACTGTCCTTATCACCCCTACTATATTTATACAATGGAGAAGATGATAGGTTACACGACAAACCATGAAGCCAGACCCTTGGGAGGATGAAGATAATCCAGGGAAAAAGTTGATGAAATGGCACACACAAAATATGAAAAATCCCTGATAATTTATTATACAAGAAAGCTAAAATTGACTGTCTATCTTGCAATCTTTATATCAGTTAATAGGTATAATGGAAGCCCACAATACCTTATGACATGGAGGATCCATGAAACTTATTAATGGATCAAAGATAACTACTATTGGGAAGGAATATTGATCTCTGTTGTGGAAATCTTAGACGCTTGCATAAGTTGTAAAAAACAAACGCCGCATATAGCCAAGTACAAGTATAAGCCAAGACCCCTCAGCAGCCATTTAATACCATCAGTTTAGATGTCATATATCATTACCTGTATCCACAAGAGAGAATTGATACATCCTTGTAGGTATTGATAATCTCATGAAGTGGTTCAAAGCAATTTCCATTCCAGTGCAGACTGCCAAAGCTACTACTAAATTTTTGTACAAAATTATATTTGCAGGCACGGCTGAACGCAGGTTTTGCTATGCAATAATAAGAAGAACTTTATATCAAGAATTGTGAGGATCTTAGATATAAACATGGGAACTCAACACCTATTTTCAGCGCCTTAGACACCTTCACTAGTGAGAATGTAGAAAGAGTGAATGGGACATTTGTCTCAATACAATGCAAGATGGCCACTAACAATCCATTACACTGAGACCAACATCTCATAAATGTTAATGGTTTACAGGATATGTTTCCATGGGAATCATCATAATGTCATCCTAAAAAACATTATACACAAGAGAACATGTAATTCTGGATTTATTAGCTCATGAAGTTTCCAATGAGAGTACAAAAGAGCCCAAGAAAGCGTCAAGAAGATTGGGCCAGAAGATAATATAACCTTAATCAGAGAAAATGACAATATAGCCAAGACGGTTACAACAGAAGGCAAAAAGAAAGTATCCCAACAACCTTTACCCAATTTTTGAGATTTGAAATTTAGTCTTTGCTGGGCTTGAAATGACAAGCAAGCCAAAATCCTTGCTCTCAAATTGAGCCTTGACATTTATAATCTCAAACCAGCGCAAATGGAACCTTATCCTGAAGGCACTGAAACTAGATTCAATCAGGAAGCATCATGCATATGAGAATTGATGGAATCACCTTCAGGAATATTATCCCCATTTACCAAATCACGAGAGGCGCTTCCCCCACCGCTGAAGTTATGAGGAAGATGTAGTACAATGGGAGTACTGTCCAGGAAAATGATCTGGCACGTAGTAAAAAATCTCTCTCTTTATTCTCAGCTTAACTTTCCAAGAAAATTACAAAAAATTAACAGGAAATTAAACTCTGATCACCTGTTGTAGTTTTGTTCTGATGTCATTAGATTCTCCACCAGCTGCTCCAGTGTATAGCAGCGGCGAAACTCCACCTGCCATTTTCCATCCAGCAGGAAAACGCGCTCAGACCGGCTCACCCAGTTATTCCAAACCCATGGGATGATTTGTTCCTCCCAAGGATCTCGATGCCCACCTCTCATACCCAAGTGGTACCTCGCTGCCCCCTGATGCTCCCCCAGAGCAACATGCATTATGGCCTAAAGGTCAAATATGGGAAACTATTCCCATACCATGACCAAGTTTAATCAAAATGGAACAGGTAATGATGACACCCGCCAGATTTATAGATTTCCACCCCTATAAGGGGTATATCAACCTTGGCTTCACCTGTAAAGCCAAAGCTGCCACTGCAGCAACTGTGCCCCTGGTAATCCAGGGTACCCCTCTTCCCACTATTTGGACCCAGCTCCCAGTGACACCACTTTGGTGGTCCAGTTTGCTGGTTTTCCCACCCACCTCCCTCCTTCAGTGCTCCACCAGGAGCTGATGAAAGGTTTGGCAGCCTATGGATCCAACCCCATCTTTCAATTTGTGGTCCCAAATGGGGCCACATGACTTGCTGGGCCTTGGTCATATGCCATGATCAGCCCTGAATCTAGTAAAATTGATTTGTCAATTCCCCCTCATGCCATTATTCCTTCAGCCCCTGACCATCCATATTGGGCATGCGTTGAGGGCTGGCGGACGATCTGCCAATCCTGTTTTAAGTTGGACCACTCAAAACGCAAGTGCCCCTCCTTAGCAACTTCTGATGGATCAGATTACTCATCCGCAACCTCCAATCTGCTGCCCACCCTGCACAAATTCTGGCATGAGGTATGATCCTACCTCCCCTCCCCCTCCCCCAAAATCTGAGGCTGCAGCTGCACCTGCAGCCACCAATCAGCCTCCTCCTCGCCCCAGTGCCACACATGATTCCTCCAATCAAGCATCAGCTTGGATCCCAGTTCAATCTCATGCTTCCTCCAATGAATCAACAAAACCTCAACCATATGCCAATTCACCAATTTAACCCAACCAGAACCCATGGAAGTTATTGAATGAAATTGACAAATCAGGTAAGATCATTGAAGAACCATACTTGCAAATTTAGCGGTTTGTTAATGCAGAATGGGACGCCAAATATCCCCCTCATCTATATACCCCACATCCAAATGCCGAATCATTTTGCAGTGACCACTGACTTGCAGTTGAAGCAGCTGCAACACCAGATTGTTGTCCCCTCCGCAAAGCTATTGCCAAATCAGTGGCGATGCTCACAGGAGGTATTCTCCCTCCTATCCTCCCTAAAACCTCACCCCAAAAAGTAAAACCACAATCAATCAGTTACACAAAAACGTCAATGAAGCTATCCAGAATGTGGTAATGGTAGCATGGAATCCTAAAGCCAAGATTACCTAAACCAATATTGCCACGTTTGTTAAACTCCAAGACACCCGCATCAAAGCTGAAATAGCTTTAGCTGAATAGATCAGTGCCATTTTACTAGCTGGGAATTTTCATGAAATACCAATCATTAAAATATTGAACACATGCCACTAATGCCCGACGCCCTTACTGTCCGCCTTAACATGTACCCTACGCTGGGAGGAGGAAGCTGCTGCTGAAGATGAGCCCCCTGAGTCCCCTCCCCTTCCACCATGGAGGGATAAGCGGTTTACGCTGCCCACCTGGTTAGTTGTTTTCGTTTGAAGTGTTTCATTCAATCCACTCATTTGGGCGTTTTTTCTGAACCAATTAGTTACATTAGCATTTTAGTTTTAATTTTTAGTTTTGGTAATGTCAGTACCCTGGTTGGCTTACCTCGAATAAATTGAATAGGTAATAAAAGATCCTGATTTTACAGGACCGCAAAGGTCCCCTGAGGCACCATGTCCCCACATGGACTATTAATATCAATTCTTTATAACACGATAAAGAAGCCTGTATTCTCTCCACCTTTTCTTTTTTCAACCTCTCCACTAATTTTCAGCTTTAAATCCATTTTCAGAAATTGGTAACAGTCAAGAGAACTGTTATGCCGAGAGAAGTGGTACTCACTACAGGGGGCATGAGCTGTCCCAAGTGAAAACGTCTATCAAAAATAAAGGAGAATACTAGAAGTCATGAAGATCAATCTGCTGATCATTTGAGAAGCGTTGCTTAATGGATTAGTACCTTATGGTATGAAGTGCAACTCACGCAGCTTAAGAGTTTAGAATTTTGGGCCACGTTCCAGTTCTCTTGCACTCAGCTGACAATAAAAAGAAATCAACTTCAGTACAAGGACTTTAACGACATTGTTTAACAATTAAAAATGACATCTACTCCGTGGGTGCCTGCCTCAGCTGCCCCACGCCTCTTCTGTGCCATCTACCATGCGGGATCTTTATACCTTGGCCCAGGTACCAGCAGGAGAACTAACTCTGGGAACTGAGAGCTACCTTCAGAACTTCGTTCAGCCATCTGTTCATCAACTCCTCCATCTAGTCAGGTTGCACCATCATGAAGTCTCTTGATGACTGGGGCTCACCCAAACCCTTCACTCCCATGTCATTGACTTTACAAGGCGGCCTCCTCCTTTATCCACAACAACTGAGAGGTCATTCTTTAAAACCATCGATTAATCAACAACGCCCAAGGCCAAATCGTGGCGTTGGATAGTGGGATATCTGGCTACCTGGAAGACCAACTGAACCAGGTAATCAACTCCTCAAGGCTTCTTGGAACCAGCGCCTCAACCAAGTTGAAGATCTAATATGGACCCTACAACAACACTATTTGGAGTTGGCCTCTTACAACTACACCTTTGGGAGTGAAGGACCTGGAGGGCCTAGGAGGCCTGTAGGTCCTGAAGGATGTGAGGGCCCTCAAGGTCCCTCAGGACCCACGGTACCTACCCCTGGAGACCCTGATGACCCTTGGCAAAAGGATGTGTTAGTAGCTCTGGCCGCATTATACAATCAAGTTTAGAATTTGGCTCATGGAAGCAAACTCTGAGTAGATGGAGTCCCCCTCAATCCTAGGGGTCTCCATTGAGGCATTATTGGACGAAAAATAATTTTAGAACCTTCAAAAAGCTTACCAATAACCACATCTCTTAGTTCAAACAAACCTGACAAGGATTCAAGACCCATTTGGCCACCCTTGAGAGTCAGCTTCTCCTACAGGGCGCTGATTATCAAACCCTAAAGGAGCAGGTGCCCATAAGGCTTCTATTTCCGCCCTCAACAAAAACTGGGACGATATCCAAGAGGACTTCAAGGGCCTAAGATGACAGTTGGACCAGCAGGCCCCCTGCGACTATGTAAAGACCAAGATCTCCAAGACAGCGCCTATCCCTGGCGTTAACACCCTTCTCATCTCCTCTTTCAACTAACTTTAGCCCTATTTTTAAAGAAAGGTTTACCCCGGCCTTGAAAGTATTGCCTCCTTCTTGTACACATATGATAGCTCCGTGGAAGAAGCCACCAATCAGCAGAAATTGAAGCACTTATACTCTGCCTTAACAGCACTTCTCAAGAGATCATGACTCCCCACTTGAAAGAATGAAACACCTGGGAACAGGTCCAGACAGCTTAATCCAAGAATTTGGCAGCAATTAAACCCTGCCCAATCAAAAACAGAAATTTTTGGGTATCCACTTGAATAAAGGGGGAGTCCCATGAAGTTCGCCAGCTGTTTCAAAGATCAAGCACAGCCCTTGGTTACCACCAAATAGTATAACCTTAGACGCCATTGGTCAGGGAGACGGCATCTGAAGTTTGGACTGTCCTGTCAGTTGGGATGCAGATGCACCCAAAAGGCAAGCCAGAATGCCAGAGGCATTGTCGCTTAAACAATGTTATATGTGTGTAGAGATTTGTGACAAGTGAGCGTTGGTGTGATGAAAGCATAAAGAGAAACCTGGAAAGGAACAGGGCTGTTGCAACCCTAGACCCAGTGGGCCTATCTGCAGGGAGGTTATCAATTGGATTTACTTTTTTAGTATCCTCCATAGGTGGGTTTGGAAGAAAAACGGAGGTGATGGGGCAGACCCTCTATTGAAGTGGAGACAAACGGGCCCACAGGATTCCAATATACTGCTGGCGGATGGCCTTGACAACAGGGTTAAATTCCCATAAATTTCTTACATGATATGCCCAGTCGGCTATGGTAGGAGCTACGGTTACTATCATGACAGGTTTGCCCAGCTAATGTAGGGCCCAAAGGGCCACATTGTTAGTGCCATAGGGAGCTTGGCCAGAAAAAAATTTGAAATAAAATCAAAAATTAGGAACTTTGGGAGATTTTTAATGAATGGTAAATTAAGAAAATTGACCTTCAAATTTTCTCAGTGTGTTATAACTGCTTTAATAAACAGTCAATTTGGGGGATAACTTAGTAAAGCACATGATCAGGACCCTCAAGATTCGACCTACTATGGCAAACTCAAGGGGGATGGGGGAAAATGAATTCAATCTGAACTGACTTTGAAGGAGTCAACGGTGGGATGAGTCACAGTCAGTTTGACCTTGAACGCTTAACTTTTGGTTTCACTGTGTTTACAATGGTTAGAGCGATGGCATCTCACTTAACAGGCAATGGGGATCTCTCAAGGCCACCCCATGTAAAGGCGGTCCTAAATGGTCAGAAATGGGTTCAGGATACCCAACCTGTCCGCACCTGGTCACTCTGGCGTCCGTTTGTCCAAGCGAGATGCATAAAATAACAATCCTGATTTTTGAGGGGATGGTTTTGAGCTATTGGCAACATTTGAAGATGGAGGTACATGTACTTTGGGCTTTGTTCTCAATATTTTGAGTGGAGTTCCAAATTGGCTGTAACATTACCCAATGGCCTAATGCCATTAGAGATTTTAACTGAAGATTCGTCACTTGATTTCTCATGTACTGAATGTGCTAGCCCGTCACGCTTTGTTACTAATGGTTTACAGCTTCTGGACCTTGATTTTGAAGGCTCAGTGTCATCAACTTTATAAAAATCTTTCAACCCATGAGGGTGGTGGCTCCCAATTATTTCAGCACAAATTTCCTCAACCTTCCATACTAATTTGGCATAGGCAATTGTGGGGACAGGTGGTTGAAACTTCAGAGGGAGGGATGTTACCCAACGCTTGTCTACCACATGGGTGAGATCACCCTGTGCGATGAGAGGGGCATTTGCCCTCCTTAGACCCTTCTTAATGGGGAATGGGAACACCACCCGATCTAGGCAGAGGGGACGCTCCCCCAGACTTACACCATTACTGCTGTCATCTCCACATTGGGATCTTGGTCTGAGGTTCAAATGCATATAACCAGCCAAAGTACCAGTTTCACCTGAATTCTAGAATTTAGGGATGCGATTAACAGGATTCCTGCATCAACAATGCACTACAAGGATACCCCTTTGGGTTTCTCCAACCATTATTGGGTCCATGTTGTCAAAAACCAGAAGAATCCTCAACCAAGATGCTCCTACTGCAATGGTTTCAAAAACAGCGCCAAGACATGCTGGATTTAAATTACTGAGGAGGCAGAAAAAGGGCCGCCACTATGAAGGACGAGGCACTCTATCCTGACATCCTTATCACGCCTCAAGGATCATCCATGACCATAAACAAACCTATAGCTATCATACCTGAAGAAGAAGTTTTGTACCCATTGATAATAAAGAAATTGATACTACTTACTCTTTTTCCTATGACTCTATCATGTTTCTCACACTACCTCCCCAGTTTAGAAGTCTGGTTACCCATGTCACAGTTTAAATTTATAAGTACCAGTTCTCGCCATAGTTGACAGTGGTTCCCCAGTAAACGTTATATTTTCCAAGTTGATGAAGCGTATCAAGATTGCTCTGGACTTGTCACACTATATGGAGTACATCACAGCTGGCCCGCATTGTACCTAATCTATAGAAGCCTATTCAATCCTACATATCCAATTTGGGAAGCTCTCTGTAAACACCACCACCATTGAGCTGGATAACCCAAGCTATGGCATTCTTCTTGGAGCTCAGTTTCTTTGAGACTGCTCAGCAGTAATACACTATGATGAAGGATTTTTAGCTCTACTAGGGCATCAGGTCCCACTGATCTTTGAAACCTCCTACAGCTCTAAGATGGAGGTCAAGGCCTGAGCATGCCTACTAGAGAGTGTAGGCCAATTCAATTGACTCAGATATCACATGAGGGGCTCTCAGGTCCAGCTGTCCTCATCTGCTGTTGATGGACAAGAAGGCATTTCGATTACTTACATAGGGCGACCACTATATTTCTGAAGTCTCAAGTCATAGCTGACACCTGGGTTCATGTTAAAATCCCCTATGGATACCTGATGGAGCTTTGAGGTTTAGAAAATCCCATCCACAAAGAAGTGATAACCTGCATGTGAATTCTATATCCAGCTTATGCTGGGTCTATATCATTATTGTTGGATAACCTTTTAACAGACTTAGGGTGGTAGGCCCAAACATTATCGCCGCTTATGTACTCCTCCTACTAGTAGATGCTGTTTATGATGTCCGTAGCTTTGAAAGCCTAAGGCACTTTGGGTTACAGACGCCCCTGTCAGTGGTCCTGTTCAATACCAGTATTGAAATGGATCTCACTGAGGACCAACAGCACAAAGTTCAAGAATTATTGGAGGATTATTCATACTTACTTTTGACCTATACCTATGACTTTGGAAGAATAAAAGGGGTCCTACATCATGTAGAGACTGGGGATGCTCCCCCTTCCAGTCCTGACCTTACTGGAAGAGTAAGGTTAAAAGAAGCCCAGGTGGCAATGGAGCTTAGATAACTACTCAAAGATGGACTCTTAGTAAAGTTGCGCAGCCCTTAGGCCTCTCCCCTCATGCTGGTCAGAAGAAGGATAGCAGCCATCAGGTGGTGATGGACTATTGATGGCTCAACTCCATCACCAAGAAGGACAGTTATCCTTTGACCCAAATTGATGACTCTCTCTGACTACTTGCAGATCCAGTACTTTTTCACCATAGATCTTGTTAGTGGATATTGGCAAGTGATCTCGCCCCCAAAGATTGAGCCAAGTGCACGCTCATAGCATACAAAAGGGCTATTCGAGACCACAAGGTTGCCCCAGGGCCTCTGTAACGCGCTGGCTTTTTTTAACGCACCATGGATGGGATCCTCAGGGGCTTGAAACTATCTTGTGTCCTCGTCTACCTCAACAACATCACTGTCTTTTCATGAACTTTTAATGGACACGTAGAGCTCTTTTGGGAAGTTTTTAATCAGCTCTGGAAGGCTTCACTTAAGCTCAAACTTTTGAAGTGCTTATTCTTTCAGTAAGAAATGGAGTTTTTGGGACACAAGGTGTCAAAGGGTGACATCCAACCCATATCAGACAAAGTTGATGCCATAGAAACGATGTCAAGCTCCCAGAGACTAAGGGATATTCAAGTATTCCTTGGCATGGTAGGTTATTATTGTCAATTTACCCTCAATGTAGACCTAGCTATGCCTCTATTTTACCTCCTGCTGAAGAACATGCCTTTTAAGTGGCGGCCAGAACAAGAACATGCCTTTATTGCGTTAAGGACCGCTCTATTTACTAAGCCCATTCTAGTCCATCCATTTTGATAAACCGTTCTTTCTGTTCACAGATGCAAGTGATTTCACTATGGGGCTATCCTAGCCCAGTATGACAAGAATTAGGTCGATCACCCAGTAACCTATTTTAGAAAGACTCTGAGTAAGGCTGAACGAAACTATATCATTACCAATTGAGAATGCTTGGCTGTCTTTCTCGCAATCAAACACTTTCAGACCTATTTCTACAGCACTCACTTTACCATCATTATTGATAATTCCTCGCTCCAGTGGCTCCAGAAGATGAAGGACCCAGATGGCCGCTTAACCAGATGGGCCTTGAGGCTGCATAGTTATGATTTCACCATTGTTCACCATGTGGGCGCAGATCACCAGAACGCCAATGGCCTCTCTAAGATGTTGCTGGCTGCTCTGAACCCTAAAGTAGACTGACTGTACGATCTGATTGATTGACTTGAATGTCAGGAGTTGGAAACTTCTGGGGTCCAAGATAAACTCCAAAAATGACCAGGACACTCAGATCAAGGATGAGTTTCTATCTCATTTTTGCTGAGCATCAATGTTAATTCTTGGCATATAGACTTGTTTCCGCTGAGTTGGTTTGCACAGGGTATTAGCCACTGAGCAACCAAATCAGATGATATGAAGATCACTGGCTTCCTAATAAAAATTTGATAAACTATATATGGAGCTATTGCCCCTTATTTCAACCCTTATTTAATATAAATCGCAGACTTATCTGCAGTCACTTAATCACCGGGAAAAGACCTACTCTCAATCCTCTGTGTGACTCTTTATATTTCGGTTCCCCAAGCCAGATGCATCCTCAGCTTGGTAGTCATCTATTCATCTTCCCTTTTCTAAAAACTCTTGTTTATATCGAATATCAGCATAATTCCCCTCAATTCGCCAAATGGTCGTCATTTTGATCAATTATAATTTGTATACCTTTTTCCATAAATCTCAAGAATCATCTTAATTCCCCCTCTGATCCGTCTTATGGGTAGCATATCATCCAGTCATATCAACTTCCCAACAATCAACTTATCCAAAATGTTGAGGCGATAGACATCGCTGGCCTCATTGACAAAGAAAACCCACAATTATACCTCCTTATGTCACATGTAGCTGATGCCCCAACCCCTACGTTGTCCGCCATGGTCTGCCAGCTAAAGCGGGCGCTGGACAAAAGTTTCCCCAAAGCTTCCTCACCTTCTGATATGGATTCCTAGGCTGATAACTTAGGGGCTATAATAGGATTTTTTTATTTTTAATAATCCCTTTATTTGGCTCATTCACAAATAAAGTTGCGTGGCAGCTCCACCTTTCGGGTTGGGCACCACTAGTGCTAAAAATGATGGGCTGCTATCCACTAGTGTTAAAAAAGGATGTGCTGCTATATAAGAGGGTCAATAGGAAGTGGATCCCTTATATCTTCCCTTCTTTCTGAACTGACGTTATCCTAGAGGGCCATACTACTTTGAACATGAGGCAGTTAAAAAGACTCACAAATGGTTATAGTCACGACTTTACTGGGGGTGAATGGTGAAAACTATCCAAGAAATCCTAGAGTACTGTATGAATTGTGATCCCAAGGCTGGGCCAGTCTTCAATATCAATACTCAGTCATCACCCCAATGGGACCTTTCAATGCCATTAGCATTGAAGTGATAGGCCCTCTTCCAACTGGATTACACAAACATAAATATATCCTACAAGACATTGACCATCTAACCAAATGGGTCAAAGTGATTTTGGTCCCCACTACCACTGCAAAAGCCATGGCTCTCTTCCTTATTTGATCCGTTTTCACCCAACATGGATGCCCACAAACTTAACTCCCAGACAATGGTTTAAATTTCACCTTTCAGGTAGTCCAAGAACTTAAATCGCTTTTTGGCACTAACTAAAGTTTCACTGCCCCCTATAACACATCCACTAATGAGGTGGTGGAACATGCTAATGTAACCCTTACCTCTATTTTATGAAAGGTGGCTGCCTCCAACTCTGGTCACTGGAATCGTTATCTTACCAGCGCCTTGCTTGCCTAAAAAATCAAGATACCATAGAGTCATTAAAATGCACCCCTATGAAGCTCTATATGGACGTGCTCACTGCTCCCAAGTAAAGTTTAGCCTTTGCTCAAAACCTCCATTTTTGAAACTCCAATATAACCATGAGGGCCTTAGCTAATGAAATTGTCCATCTTTAAGCCCTAGTCACACAAGACATCACCCCCACCACTGGAAAGGAGGCATTCCAATTTAATAAGCTGAATCTCCTTACCCTTTTTAACTAGGTGACCTCATCTATTTCATTACCATTGACCCAGAAATTAGCAGAATAAGCTCGACATTTTTTGGTCTTGACCTTATAAGGTTATTCATAAGTTGACTCTGAGCACTCCATTGCTGATGTCAATCAGGGGACAGTGGTGGATAGAGTGCATGGCTAGTTCCTCTAGCCCTATACTCCCCTCCAACAGGAACTTGATGGGGGAGTTGTCAGGATTCAAGATGATGAACAATCTGAATTCCTGCTCCTGAATTGAGCCTTGACAGATTGACTCTTAAACTAGCACTAATGAATCATTATCCTGAAGGCACTAAAACTAAATTCAATCAGGAAGCATTAAATGTAAGAATCAATGGAATCACCTCCAGGAACCCCGCCCCCACTTCTCAAATCATGAGAGGCGCTGCCTCCACAGCTGCAATCATGAAGATGATGTAGTAAAATAAGGGCGCCATCCAGGCAATTAATCCAGAAGGCATGAAAGATCCTGATCATCTGGGGCCGCAAAGATACCTGAGGCATCATGTCCCCACACGCCCTATAAATATTAACACTTTCTAACACAATAAATAGTTTATATTCTCTTCATCTTTTCTTTTTTTACCAATCTACTAGTTTTCAGATTAATACCCATTTTCAGACGTCAGCAACAGTCAAGAGAACTGTTACGCTGAAATTCTTTTACTATAATTATATAGCGTCCCAAAGAGAAAATTAGAAAATCATCTGGGATGGCCATTTACTATAACCTATAAAAGAGGGATAAATAAAAAATTAAGTCATCAGAAACTAGTATAACTATCAACCACGTAAATAACTGAATATTACAGTGGTACTTTCCTGCTAATATTCTTGAAGGAGGTGATGTCAGATATCCTAATATTGGACATGATGGGAACAGTATTAATCTTTGACTCCCATGAGAGAATCAATGCCTAAACCCAAGAAGGGAGTTAAAGAAGTCAAATCAGAAATCATATGGAAATATTAATAATTGATAAGGTTCAACTCAGTACTAGTAATTTTCGTTGTAGTAATCTGAGCTCTAAGTATTCTGAGGTAAATACTGCTTATTCTAAATTAAGGCATATTAAAATGCAAGGCGGCCATTACACTAGGTGGCACTTGAGGCAGCAGAGAAAATGTACCCTCAAAAGGGTAATAATTAAAATTCTTCTCAATGATCAACCCAAGTGATACTAAATCTCATCTGACTTGGTACATTCAACATGACTTTTCACCCTATCAAAAATATGCTATAAAAGCATTGTACAATTTGGATGCATTGCCTGACCAGGAACCTCCAATCTGGATATTCTCCTCTAATAATTTTATCAATCCTTTTCCTTATGGGGTTTATATTGTTAGATGTAACGTATAAAAGCCCTATTATATACTAAAAAAGTGACATCTTTTTTAATACCTCTTTTTATACTTATCTTCAATAAGTCCCTTCACCTCTCACCATAGGATATATACTCTAGCTGAGGAGACCTAAGCGTAACTTGGCACCCTTAAAATTAAAAAATACTTGTCATGAGTATTAATCTGCTCCATGTATTGATTTGGGCTTCTTGGGGTCACAGCCTATCAAGCCACAAAAAAGGAAGCCAAAAGCAACTTTTGCATATAAATTAAGTTTTACTTGTCAATGGGTGAATTTATTTTTTTAAATACTGTATGGGTTTAGGGTTGTTTACACCAACTTTTATATTCTACTCTTAAACTGAGACTGGAAATGACGCCCTTACAATATGGGGAGAGGTTGATGAAAGTTTTATTAAGATTACAGTCCTCATACTACACCAATACTCACAATTGGGAAAGCAAAAAAGGAATATTATTTCAAAGCGGCAAGATCTTCCAACTTTTGTAATTAGCAATAGGGTTGGTTTATTGTGACACCCAAGGTTTTGTTTGAATTAATAGGTCAGACAAGCTCTCAGTTGGACCCTCCAAGTTCATCTATAAATCAGCATTGGATTCCTATACTACTAAGGGTCTGCCTATTTATATCCTTCTTAGGGTGCATGCTAAGTTTTAACAGTATGAAAAACAATCATAAACCGGAAAAAAAACCTAAACTTTTAGTATATTTCCTATTCTATTTGCATTAATATAAAATGTCTACTTAATATAAAGTTGGCTTAATGCCATCAATTACTTTGTCAATTTATGCCACCTTTTATCTTTCAATTTTTGTTTTAAAATTTTAATGATTCGTGGTGCCATTTTTTATGCCACCTTTATAATGGGGGTTGTGCCAGAAATTCCTTATCAGAGCAGTAAAGAGCTACATTAATTTGATATTGTGACTCTTAGCTTGTTGTCTGAATAGGAGCTTGCATCAATAAACATATTGGAAGAAGATAATCTGGTTAATCCAGGGGATGTGTTGGGATTTTAACCAGGCTATGCTTATTACAGCATGTTCCAAAACTAGTTTTTTATTATTTATTTATTTATTTTAGGTGGGATGAACTGGGGACAAAACCACACTTATTAATAGGATATAAAATTAATGGGAGAAGGATAAGTCCCAGTAAACCACCATTCATGGCGTTCTGTCATGTCAGGAACTCATGAATATCCTTGCTATTTGCTATCTCTGTTTGGGGCATTGGTGCACAAAGCCAACACAGTTATAAATTCTTTCCCATCCAAAAAAGCTCTATTTAATCATTCATAAATGCCAAAATTTTTACAAGCTTCAATATTTTTAGGCTTCTGAAAGGGAAGTTCAAACTTAGCTTCTCATGATTATAGCTATTTTAATAGATTCAGGATTCTAACTAAGTAGCTATGAATTAGCATTTAGGTTGATTGATAAAGGGATCAATTATGGCTGGAATATGAATAGATTTACAAAAAGTTATTGGGTTGAGTTGTCAATAACTTTAGTTTAAACTTGCGGGCTATATTGCCACATTAATTGGATAGGTCAATAAAACTTTTAACCAATATCATGTCAATGTTGAAGGTCACTGAATAAAGTAATGTATACTCCAGCAACATGAAGATGATGGTTTCTGATAGTTAGGCATTAGATATAAGTGTCACCTATATATTTTAGAAATAAGATCCTAGTAAAACACCTTGTTTTGGCTTACTAGATTTTAATATTATTTCAGTATATTGTAGACAGCAATCACCTAAGTAAATTGAAGTAAAAATGTCAAATTACCGGACTTTCATTAGATCAGATCGTATTTTCTGTCATCAAACAGGAATTATTGTTATGTAAGTGTTAGAAACACCCCCCCACAAACCTGTGTAGTTGCCGCTTTTACCACCTTATTGTTTATTTAGTTTATCCTTTACCAATTATGCAATATATTGCTTAAAGATTCACCATATTTTTGAGGCAATTGTTAAGGTGGTTGTAAAATTAGGGTGTGCGTTGGTACTATGATATAATGGGCTCCACATGATGCCTTTGGTAGTTCATCCACATCTGATTCTTTGTAAACATCTGAATTAGATTACAGATTTTCAATTAGACCTTGGAATCGGGTTATAAATGTTTAGTTTAATCTGATTTGTAGTATTATCAACTTAAAAAGGCATTAGTTATGGAATTGTTTTTATAAATGATCATGAGAGTTCTATATTTTAAATAGACCTTTTTCTGAGGTTGTAAAATAATACCAGAAGCGTAAATAATATTGATTTATGATATTTTAAGTGTGTGGCGGCCTAATAGTACTGAATGTAGATCCAGATCAAAGACAATAGCGCTAATTGTAGTTTGTAGTATAAAATATAGTTAATGCCAGTTACCATTCCTAGCACTTTGTTGTGAAGCTGTTAATAAATGAGAATATCTTTGTGCTCACATAAATAATAACATTCACATTGCCATAAGAACTTAAAAGATATAATTGTTGTAAATCATCTGACCAATCATCTGAATAATTACGTATTCCCTAAAATTAATTTTAACTAACATATAGATAAATGGCTCAATCATTATGTTACACCAATGTTTAATGATTTAATTATTTATTGTTAATTAACTCGCCCTGAAGACCTTGTTTTATATGAAGTTATTAAAGCTATAAAATACTATTGGCAACCTCAGATGATGCCCTTCGTTAAATATAATTACAAAGGAAGATTGAATCCTTAATCCCTACTGGTGAAATTTTATTCCCTTAATATCTAAATTACTTTGACCCACCAGCCTGGTTTTCACTCCATTTATTATAGTAATCTATTGTCAATTTTCTTTCCCTGCGCCAGCATTAAATTTGTTGCTAATAGGCTTAACTTATTTTCCTTGGCCAGTCACAAAAACTTGGTTTTAGTAATCTAAACTGCATATTATTTCAAACCCAGCTCCCAGATGAGGCCACTTTGGTGGTCCAGTTCGCTGGGTTGCCTTCCTTCCTTTCCCCCAAACGCCTCAGCCATGTGCTCATGGAGGGTTTGGCCATTTATGGTGCAGACCCCATGTTGCAATTTGTGGTTCCAAATGGAGCAGATAATTTGGCAGGGACACACACCTTTGTGACAATCTGCCCATTCCATCATGACACTCACCTTGTTTTCCCCTCTCATGGTGATCAGATCCACCCCTGATCACCCATTCTTGGCATTCATCAAGAACGGCCACGCCATTTGCCCCTTGTGTTTGAGCTTGATCACTCAAAGCGCAAGTGCCCTATGGCTTCTGCCTCCGCCACTTCCTCCGCTCCTCCCTCCAGCATCAGGTCAGTGGACAGTTTGGCTCAAATTTATTAATGGGGCTCAATCATAAAAAACCCCAAAGATTGTGATGGAGCTGAAGTATCACAGGATAATGGTGTACAATGTGATAATATTAATAAATTGCAATTACACAACAAGACTTGGGTAGACTCCAAAGAGTAGTCCATATCCAAGTGGAGATCTGAGCTGGAGTGCTGAGGTGCCTTGATCTGGAGGGGACCAGTGAGGCCCAGAAGTGCACCAGATTTGGTAGTTAATTTTGTGAAAATAAAATGGCTAGTGTTGTTTGAGACCACCCTGAAGTGATCCACACACAGGTCCGCCCAAGTTAACATATAAAAAAATGTAAACTAAGAGATAATATTAATAAGGAAGACGACCAATGAGGAAAGTTGGTATTGAGAACCATTCTCAAGAAAGGGGGAGTGAGTCATCAATTGGGGAAAATGGTTACAAGCCTAAATGAACCAAATGGCGCACCCCACCATTGGCCAGGATACTGTAGCTTGAGAGTAAATGACCTCAAGTGATTGGTTGTAGGCTGAGCCAAACCCAATTTGGAAATGGTAAAAATTGAACGGGTTTCAAAAAGCCCCATTCTCTGAGCAATCAAGCTATTATGTCATTGTTAAAAGTGACTTGCCCATTTTAACGCCAATGCCATAACACATGGATGGGCTTCACAATTCCCCTGAACCAAACTGGGCATATCTGTCCTGAACCTTCGTTGGTCCAAGGTGTGCCTTAAGTAAAGGAGTCCTGTAACTTGACCTTTTTTGAATCTTGACGCCCAACTTTGCCTTGGCAGTTGGATTTCTCAATAAAGTCATGTAAACATGACACAATGCGCTGCCAGACTTTCACTACACGCTAAGATTCCGCAGTGGAAATTCTAGGACATAACATGGCAATTTTGAGGACCTAAATTGACATAAATGTATCTATATTTACAAAAGATAAATTACAAAAAGATTCAGACACCTAATTTTCGCTGAGACATCAAAAATTGATTCAAAACAAAAATGTCATTCTATTAAAAATAATTTTAGAAGTTGCCATATCGCTTTAAGTACCCAATTGGTGTTTTAGAATAGGTCTAGAAGGGTCCAGAGAGGTTCTAAAAATCCACAGAGAATATTGAGCAGGTGCCCAGACACTGTGGGGTCTGCGGTGACCAAGCCTCTCAGCACTATAAAAAGCACTCAGTAACGTCAATTTTTTATTTTGTTTATATTCTTTTAGTAAATAGATAGTACTTTTAGACTGATATTTTAATCTAGGTCATTTTTCTGAAATATTCTAAAATTTGACCAAATGGAGTATACACTAAACTTTGACTAGGCCATCACGGCCTTGTACACCCTTTCTAGTGGCAATCCATGTTGCTATTAACCAGCATAGCACTTACCATAAAATAAAGATTCCTTTCCAGATGTACCTCAAGCCAACAGGCTAAGGATAATTCTCTGGATTACTAATTTGCCTATGGGCAATATTTGGTCCCTTATTCCAACTATTCTGTAGTCACGTGGAATGACGTCCATCACACCTATGTATGAGGTGCACCATTGTCTGCTAGTAAGGAATTGATCAGTGCTTATGGTTGGGCGAAGCCACATTGCATCATAAGATGCATGAGTTTGACTTGAAGGGCAGTGATAAGCGACACAGAGATTATAGCTTACATTCTATGGCTGATATTCAATATAGACTGAGCGCTGTTTAACTCAGGATTAAAGTGTTTTGTCACTTATCTATTTTCTCTTTGTTTATTTGGTTCAAACGTTTTTAGTTTTAGACCCCCGCTTGTACAACTGCTATCTATTTCCATTGACTTGTTTAATCTTTCTGTTTAAATTTCATGATTCTTTAATCTGGTACAACATTAAATCATGAGCTGACGACTTGGGGTTCATATTAAAGGTTTAAGAGTTCTTCCATTATTGTTTTTATCATATGTTTTTATTTCTTTAATTAGAAGAGACTTATTAAAGTAGCATCAATTTATTTTATTGCAATTGAGGCTTAAATGGTATGTATGGGAACCTTGGCAAAGGTGACATAATATACACAGTGCACTCAAAAAGTTCTGGGACTAACGTTTTAAAGACACAACTTTACAAATAAATAAACTCTCTTTTATCATAATTTAACATAAAACCTTTCCCTCTCTATACATATTTATATTGCTAAAACAATTGTTAAAAGGTATGCACATGGGACCATCTAGTACTAAAAAAGGTATGCACATAGTTCCTATTTTGTATAACCATGTTTAAACCAGCTGTCACATTCTTCTGAATTGTCTCTACTTTATCAAAAGGATGAACCTTCAGTGCCACCTTCAGATTAGAGAACAGAAAGAAGTCAGACAGAGCCAAATCTGGTGAATAGGGTGGATAATTATAATCTGAAGGTGGCACTAAAGGTTCATCCTTTTGATAAAGTAGAGACAATTCAGAAGAATGTGACAGCTGGTTTAAACATGGTTATACAAAAAGGAACTATGTGCATACCTTTTAACAATTGTTTTAGCATAATATAAATATGTATAGAGAGGGAAAGGTTGTACGTTTAAATTATGATAAAAGAAAGTTTATTTATTTGTAAAGTTGTGTCTTTAAAACGTTAGTCCCAGAACTTTTTGAATGCACTTTGTACTTCAATAGAAAGAAAAATTTACTGTGTTTATAAAAATTATCATTGTAATTAGTGCCTTGTGCCTCACTGTCTCTAGTTAATGTTAATGAATTATTTAACTGAGGTAAGCTGACCAGGGGACAGACATTACTGAACTAAAACTAAAAATCATAATGAAAATAACGATTCAAACAAAACGCCCAAAATAGTTGGATTGATTGATTGAATCGTACCTAACAAAATATTTAACCAGGTGGGCAGCGAATACTGCTATCCCTCCATGGTGGATATGGAGGGGGGATCAGGGGGCTCATCTTCAGCCACATCCATCTCATTCCAGAGTAGGGTGCATGTTAAGGCAGATAGTAAGGGTGTGGGGGCATCGGCGGCATGGGGTTCAATATCCTTGATGACTGGAACTTCCAAATAGTTGCCAGCCATCATTATACCAACGATGTATTTTCCCAAAGTGTCTTCAGCTTTGAGGTGGGCGTCTGGGAATTTAACAAATGTGGCAATGTTGGTTTGGGTTATTTTTGCTTTCAGATTCCGTGCTACTGTTGCCACGTTCTGGATGGCTTCAGTGACGTTTTTAAGTAAAATTTTCATGTTGATCTTACTTTGTGCAGTAAGATTTGTGGGGATGACGGGAGGTGGAATTCCTCCTGCAAGTGCAGCCACAGATTTGGCAGCAGCTTTTTGAAGTGGACGGCAATCTGGTGTGGCGGCTGCTTCTACTGCAAGCTGGTGGTCACTGTAGAATGGTTTGGCGTTAGGTTGTGGGACATATTTCTGAGGTGAGAATTTTGCATCCCATTCTGCATTAAAGAGCCGCTCAAGTTGCAGCGTCAGTTCTTCAATGACGTTAACTGATTCGCAATTTCATCCAATATTTCCCATGGATTTTGGTTGAATTGTATTGGGGAATCAGCGTACGGTTGAGGTTTGTTCAATTTGTTTGTAGATGCATGGGATCAAACTGGGATTCAATCTGATGTTTTCTTGGATAAATTTATGGCATTGGGGCAAGGTGGGTGCTGATTGGTGGCTGTAGGTACGGCTGCAGCATCAGGCATTGGAGGAGGGGAAGGTAGGATCATACCCCATGTTGGAGTTGGTGCAGGGTGGGTGGTGGATTGGTGGGCGTCAGGCAAACTTTCAGCATTGGTTGAAGTTTCTGAGTATGGGCATTTGCGTTTTGAGTGGTCTAACTCAAAACAGGATGGACAAATCGTCTGTCCGCCCTCAATGCGGGCCCAGAACGGATGGTCAGGGCAGATGGGATGGTGGCACAAGGGGGAATTGCCAAAGAAATTTTCATAAATACAGGGCTGATTGTGGCATATGCCTGAGGCCCAGCGAGGCGTGTGGCCCCATTTGGGACCACAAATTGTAAGATGAGGTTGGCGCGGTAGGCTGACAAACCTTCCATCAGCTCCTGGTGGAGCACTTCAAGGGGGAGGTGGGTGGGCAAACCAGTGAACTGGACCACTAAGGTGGTGTCCATTGGGAGCCAGGTCCAAGTTGTTGGAAGGGGAATATTATCAAATACTAGCAGCAACATTGCCGCAGTGGCTTAATTGACTTCACAGGGGAAGCCAAGATCAAAGTACCCCTTATAGGGGTGGAAGTCAATAAAACAGGCTGGTGTCATCACCACCTGAGCCATTTTGCTAATGGCTTGGTCATTGTAGGGGAAGAATTTCCCATATTTGACCCTAAGGCCAAAACGCATGTTGCTCCAGGGGAGCACCAGGGGCAGCGGGGCACTGCTTGGGTTTGGGTGAGATGAGCATCAAGATCCTTAGGAGGAACAAATTGTCCCAAGGGTTTGGAATGACTGGGTGAGCCAGTCCAAGCGCATTTTCCTGTCGGATGGAAAATGGAGGGGGAGTTTCACTGCTACCCCACGCTGGGACAGTCAGCGGGGATCCAACGACATTGGAGCAAGACTTCAGTGTGCAATTAAGTGTTTGCTTTTAATTTACCAAAATTAATTTGCTCGGAAAGTTATGCTGAGCAGAGAGATATTTTGATACTTGTTAATGTTAGTGAAATAGAGTTAAATTTTCTCAACTAATTGGCCAAGGTTTGCTAACATTCTAGGATAAGTAGTCTTAACTGTAGAAGTTAACATTCCGCTCACAAAAATGATTCTGATATTTATGACATAATTTGTTGTCAATGATCCATAGATGTATACTTCACGTGCTCAAGAATTAGTACTTCTTATGAATGTATTACAGAAGTTGCAACTTTGACATCAGTGGATGAAGCTTCTATAACTACAAGGTGGAATGGATTGATTAAGGTTACATAGGCCAGTCTTATTTTTAGTACTAGATGGTCCCTACATAGGCTAGTCTTATACTTGTGATCTATTGATAGATCAGATGACTTTACTTTTATTTTCTTTAGGGACATTATTTGTTGCAATTCTGTAATGTCATGCTAGTCTTAATTTAAAAATATTGATAATTTCTAAATTTTAAATTTTATTTATGGAAGGCCGACCATGGGACGGAAACTCCAATAAATAACAACTACAAAACACTGAGAAACATAGGGGCATCTCAGATGAGCCAAAGCTACCTCCTGTTGCCAGAAGGACTGCCAGTGGAAGGAAGAGGGGAGTAATAGGAGAAACCTGGGTCAAAACTGAACATGAATGAAGGAAAGGCTCTGATGAGAGGAACCAGATGGTGAACCATGATGACTGCAACAGGCGTTGGTGGGATGGCTGTGACTAAACAGCCAAGCTTGAAAGTGGTCTGTGAGGTGGGAGTGGAAGAGACGCGCAGCTTCACGGAGGGTTGGGGTAGTGCCAGATAGTGCGTCAAGATTAATAGTGTGAATTATCCATAGTACTAGCAACAATTAAGGCGCAGAAAAAAGGGTGGATAGTGTGGGTCATGGAAAAAGCAAAGACGTTTTTAGACAAGCTGAAAGCTGGGTAACGCTCCTGGAAAAGAAGCGCATAACATTCTACCAGATCGCCTGTGATGGCGGGCAATCTTATAAGTGATGGACTAGTGACCCATACTGACCACACATGTTGGATGAAGATTGAGAGGCATTGAACCTCTCAGCAGTGCGGTACACTTTTCTCAGGCATCTCCACACATGGGCGCGAATATGGGGTTGTAAAAGAGGATGGGTTAGTACCACCAAATGGAATTTTGGGTCTCCGGAGAGTATGGTATTTATAGCCTGTCAAGGTAGTCCACACGGGCAATGAGGGGGACATTTGCTTACCAGGTTGTTCAAAACGGCTTGCCAACGGACTTCTTGTTTGTAACGGGGAGTAGGGCGACCCCTCTGGGCGGTGTGTCCACTGATGTTGATTTTCCACTCAGTACTCCACATGGAGAGGAGAATACGTTTGAAGTGGGGCATCATCCCATGCGGGCCCACAGCAGAGGGATGAGAGACTAGATAGTTAAGAAGAGAATGAGTGTGGATGGGATTGCAGAGGCTCAGGACTTGTGAAAAATTTGGGCGAGCCACGTATGACCAGTGTTGGTCTGGGAGTGTGGGGTTGGTGATTGCAGCGATCCAGGTGCCAAGTATTTGGCGTCATGGGCCTTTAAGTTGATCAGGCCCATACCACCACTATGGTGAGGAAAAACATGACATCCAGGCGCAAAGGGGGAGGGCGGCCTAACCAAAGCCACCCTTGTAGGATGGCGTACAACGAGGTGAAAAAAGAGGGGAAAAAGCGATGGCATGGGCCACAAACCAGGCTTTTGACAGGAGCATAGAGTTGATAAGCACCACCCATCCTGGGAGGGTAGTCTTGTTGTGCTCTGAGGGAGGCGATGCGCTTTGTGACATTGTCAAGGATGTGGTGCTCCATTACTGATGATGCGAACTCTCCTGCCTCCAACCGCACTCCCAAATGACGCACTGGACCAGCAGTGGTTCCTAGCACAAAAGGGAGTACAAGTGAGGTAGTATGGGGTGGCGGGGTAAGCAAACCAGAGCGCTAGCTGCCAAAGCAGACTGACTGTGGGGTGCTGGTGACCAGCGGGCTTGTTACCAGCCAAGGAGAATGATTTCAGTTTTGGAGGCATTGAGGGCAGCGTTACTGACCCTGGAGTAATCCTGGATAGTTGCCTCCAGTGCTCGTGCATCATGATTGTTAGACACCCCAACCACACAATTATCAGCGAATGCCAGCATCCTAACAGGTGCTTGGCTTTGCACATGGACACCATCAAGGCGGGCATTCACATTGTATAAAGATGGTCAAGGCTGAAGTTGTATAAAAGGGGGCTTAAGGGTCCCCTTGGTGGGGACCCTTTTGAGGGTGAATCACTTCAGTGAGGAAGCCAGGGCCACACACCGCCATTGTAGCAGTCTCCATGAGCAGCATCACCCAATTTATAAAATGGTGGGGAGGTGAAATTTGTGGATGTAAGCTTTGAGGTAATCCCAGTTGACATATCATAGGATTTTTGTTGGTCTTAGAACACAAGCGCCCCAGTAGCCGTGGATTGGCAGACACTGGCTACAGTGTGTATGTTGTCTCATATAGACCACTTGGGGATAAAATAGAATTGCTCAGAGGAGATTACATCAGAGGAAACTTCCCCTAAGCGGGTGGCCATTATTTTAGTAAATAATTTAGTATCTATATTAGATAGTGATGTGGGGTGCCAGTTTGACAAGTTCAGATTATCCCCTTTCTTATACAGCGTTATCATGTAGTCCTCCTGGCCCCATGGAAGGTGGCGCATTTATAACAGACACTTGTTCATTGAGGCAAGCAACAAAGAGGAGAAATAATTAAAATATTTCTTGTAGAACTCATACGGACACCCACCTGGACCTGGGAATTTCCTGTGTGGTGCACCGCAAATGGCATACCAGAATTTAACTTGAGTAATTGAATTCATTAATTCCAGGTATTGCAAATGGTGCGGATATGTGCGCCATTGAGAAATTCATTAATTATGGCCAGTTTGACTGGATCAGATTGATAAATTTTGGAGTAAAATTTTCAAACTTTGACTGCCACTTTGGCTGGAGTGTCTGCGATGGAGTTGTCTAGCTGCCTTACCTGTTGTTAAAATTTAGCGGCTTCACTGCTTGTTCACAAATAATAACCCCTAATTGATAACTGCACAGGTTCAGTTTGTGCACCCTTTGCGTTGTCTAATGATATATGATATATGATTGATAATATTATGAAGAATATTATCTGTAGTTGAATAGACAACCAGTGTTGGTCCAACGCTTGACCTGTATTTCTCCTCAAAATACTCCTGATGTCATCAGTAGGAATTTCTACCCTTATCTAACGAACTTGATCCACGCTCAGATCCTAGTTTATGGCCTTTCCTCTCATCTCATGGAGCATTGCAGAGTCCACAGCAATTCCCATCTAAGCTCAGCTTCTCTTCTTAAGGATCCTCGATCCTTAAACTTTATCCTATTAAAGAGTTCCCAATTAAAGCACATAGCAATGATTTCCTGAAGATGAATAGAACAAAACTAATAATGGATTCTGCTAAAGTCTCCTTTACCTAAGTGAATTACCAGGGGATTTATAAAGGAAATTCAGCTCCCAACCCTCAGTTGGTGCCTCATCCATGAAACGGCAGCTGTTGACATTAAATCTCTTTTGTCGTCTCACCAGCAATGGTCTTCCCCATCATGGTTAGGATTCCTTTATCAAACAACATTGAGACCTAAAATGGAAAGAGTTAGAAAACGTGTCCCTAACGTTTTCTACTCAATCCCAGAGAACCAACCATATTTGGTGAGTGACCTGCTTACATAATGGGACTTGTTACCAATTATAGCAGGTTGCAAACAACTAATCACTTCACTATTTGCAGGCGGCATCAATCGCCTTGCAACTTGCTCCTTTAATTCCAAATTGGTCAGTAATGAAATCTGACCAATCCCAATTGGTACACTTGATAGTCTTTCATTGATCAACTATTAGATGCACCCATTTTGTCATCAACTATGCCTATTGATCTTAAGCATTCACCTGTCAATCTCTGATGGATCCAAGCCAGGCGAATTACCTAAAATCCCCTGAACATATTAATCCAAAATTGGGGTCAACCAATATCAAATTCACCCGCTATAGGGAAATACTTCCTAGCAACCCATGGTAATCTAGACGGCTAGAAATGTGAGCAAAAAAACTAACACCAGTTTGCAGGAAAACTCTGTCGTGGTGTAAATAATTTGCAGAATAATTAGGTGGAGCACGTGTAACCCACCATAACATTTTTTGCTTTGAACTGAACACAAACGCAATGTTTATGTTGTCTTATCAGTGCGTTGAGATGAGCACACAATTCTGTCCACTTGAGCCCAAGCCAGGCTGTACCCTGCAGCAGGGACATTAGACCTCAGGTGTTTTACTTCTGCAAGTGTGCACTTAATGACTGCCAAGGCAGCTTGAGAGCGACGAGATGAGATGTGACATGCTTAAAGGATGGTGTTCGCTTTTGAAGGTTGATTAGGTAAAGAATGGGTCTGCACAGAACGGTGTGGCAAACTCTGGTGCCAAAATTTTTTGTCCACTCACATTGAAAACATGGGGGACGTGATCTTAGCCAGTCAAAGTTTGCATCACTTCAGCGCCTGTGCCTCTGGGTATAATAAAGTGAAGGAAATTAACACCATCCTGTGGGGTGGAGAAATTAATTTTTTGTCATTGTAAAGTGCGCAATCTGGGGGCAAAAGTTCAATGGGGGAAAGAATAAGGTCAATGCGGGACATAGACCTCAACTGACTGTTGTGTACATGGAGACAGGGCATGTTGGGTAGCAACGGTGCATGCTTGGGAAGGGTATCATAAAGCCCCAAGGTGGCTTTTAGAATGCGGAGTTTGACGTTCCCCTGCAGGGGGTAGGCGTCGGAGGTCAGTGGTCTATGCTTGGGTTGTCCCAGAAGTTCAAGTCACCCACCACAAATGGATCAGGTGGAAGTGGAAGGGAAGTAATGGCCAATAGGAATTCCTGGCAAGCCCACGCACAGGTTGGGGTGTAAACATTAATGATTTTGTGCACTTCTTTGTCCCATGAAAAGGACATGGCCAGCATGCAACCATCAAGAAACAATTTTCAAAATAATGATTTAAAACTTTTTTGAGATTTCAATATGACTGGGTGATAAGCTAGCGTTCCATTGATTGTTAACTAAATGCGAAGTGAGCTCCAAGGGTGAGTAGTAGGTTAGAGCAAAGCGAGGTGAATTGATCAAATCAATTAAGGTTTGGTAATTGAGGAAATTTCGTTGAAGCCTTGAGGGTCAAACGAATTCTACATTGATAGCAAATTGAGACTTACTAAGCAAAATGTGTCAAACCCATTGAGGAAGACTGAGGGTTAAAGGTTGAGCGAGAGAGAGTAAGAGAGAGTTTTGTTTTAGTAGAAGAAAAAGAGGAAGTGAGTAGGAAGAAGTAGAGAGTGTAAGCAGAGAAGGTCTGCCGGTTCAATCATATTAAAAAATAAATAGGAGCGAAGCTGGGGCGATTGCCTCATATTTTTATATATACCTTTATTACGTTTAATTGAGGGTCCAACGATCTCCATATCGTTTGGCCATTGCTCAGTGGACTAAACCCTGCACAACTCGTTCAGCAGAAATATGCCATATCCGCCAAAAAGTTAACAGTGGTGCTCACTACAGGGGCCCATTGATCAACTAATAACGACTTCATCAATTACACCTATGGAACAACCAGCTCTCTTTGTTGGAGTACTACCCCCGGTGATTGAACTATCTCACTATGGGGAACTGAAGCTTGCTTTGGATACCTTACTTCAGGCTCAAAAAGTGCTTTTTCAGGAGAATAAGAATATTATGGAACAGCTCAACCATGCCTTCCACCAACTGCTCCTGGTAGGTGACCATTCCAACCAACTTGACAATCTCTTGAGCAGCATGACAGAGCGGCTAGACTGTGCGGAGTATAAATTAGATAAGATTGTTAAGGAAAAAGAAGTCTGCAGTGACAGGCTGCCCTCATTAAACTGAGATGGTAACATAAATGGGTTTTTCAATCGGTTTGAGTTTGCCATAGAGGGGGCTTCTGATCAACGAAAAGACAAACTGTTGTTATCTGCGTTGTATGTTTCAAGTGCCGATCAAGTTATTTGTTATCTTGAAACAGTACTGTAGCTTACCAAGAGGTGAAGGAGACTGTAATTTGCCTGTTCAGGGGCAAAGCGATTTAGGCTCAGCGCAAAGCAGATTTTTTAACAAAATCATTTCAAAAAATGAGTCTTTAACACAGTTTGAGGAGCGATTCACTAATGAGGATCATGTGTTGTTGGGTGCAAATGTCTTATCTAATGAGGAGGTGGGCATAGCAATGATGGCGGCTATCAGCCCTACTGCGAATTGCATAATGCTATGGCGTACACTCTGCAGAAGGATGCAGAGTTACTCAAAATCATATATCTTTTACGCTGGTTATTCGCCACCTTTAGTGCTCCCAATATGGAGCGGAAGGATTCTGTATCTGCCACTGATATTCCGCTAAATGAAGGATTCCACCAATATGGGGGTAATCGGTGGGTCACTACTTAGCCACTCAACTCAGGGGCGGGTTCTTTACATCCCTATTATGATCAAACCGCTTATCCTTGGGCCCATAATAAATATGGTGCAATAGTAGACCTAGACCTTCTGAGGGTGATTCAGAGATTAGTGCCAGTCCCAAATGCTTGTTTCTCGTGTGGCCAAACAGGTCATTATGCGGTTAGTTGTCAGGCCAAACCAAGGGTCCACACAGTATCCGTTGTCCCATATGAACAGGGAAAAGGGCGAGCGGAGTAGAGATGGGACGCTCTACTTTCGCTGATTCAAGTAATTGTCCCTGATGTTCATCATGAATCACTTTGTGTCAAATCTGGGGCACACTCTGAGGATTTACTATACCATCATATCCCTTACCACCTCTTGGACTCAAGCCAAGGTAGAGACCCCAATAATGAAGACATGGGGTTCCACCAAGACGTGTATAAGCCGTATGCCTGGCAAATCCTTGATCGGAATGGTATGATTCGCGGGGAACCCTCCGCATATGTTGCAGCATTGGAGGGGGTGGAGGTGGCGATTCCTGTAGAAAAGATTGCAAAAGAGTATCCATAAGTTGGGGCTGGTATGCACACTTTTCTGAATAATCAAACACCCTTGAATGTTTATGTATTGAACACCATGGGTTCTTCTTATTCAGAATGCACCTACTGTGACATATTTGTACAGAATACCAAAATTTGGGCGATCAATGATACAGGCACACCTGTCAATATGATATCCACCAAGCTTGTGGCTAAGCTTCCGCTGAAGCTAGATGTGGACCACTGAGTAGTGTATGGAACTGCGGGGGCATAGAGTACTGTGTCAGAAGGCGCATATAGCTCATTGCCTTTGAGGTTTGGGTTAGCCGGTGCATCCGCTCCAGCTGTGGTGTTGCCTAATGTCCACTACGACATGTTGATTGGGGCTGCATTTATGCGGCACTTTGGGGCTGTGGTTGATATTGCAGATGAAACCATCAGTATCCTGGGACAACAGATCCCTATCTATTTTACTTCCAGCGGAGTCCCAGATGACCCAATCTGCTCTGGTCAAATTAATCTTGCCTATAACGATGGTGTGATTACTGTAAGATATTGACAGATGAAGCGGAAAACCCAAACACTTCCAAACCAGATTTATGATTACAAAGGGATTCCGCTACGAGCTGCGAATGTTTGGACTATCCCTTTGGGGCATCAGGTCATAATTAGGACAGAGCTTGAAATTGATATACTGGGAGGTCTGTAAAGAGAGGTTATGGGGCCTTACAAACAATCGTGGCTCAAACATCATGTGGCTCCTGGGTTACTGTTACCAGGGCAGGGGAAGTGAAGGTGTTGGTAGCGAATCTGCAAAAGGAGGTGATGAGGTTCAGTGGCACCAAGTGGTGGCTTACATGCACCTGATCCCTATTGATGAGGTACACCATGTACATTACTTTAGTTCCTGGGAAGATCTTGGCTTGCCTAAAAAACCATCTTCAACGTAATGATGGTGTTTCCGCGGGAGGCGCTAACTGGGCTATCAGAGGATCAGAAGGACAGAGTGATGGATCTGTTTGAAAAATATCACAGCATTTTTGCAACTGATGACCACGACTTGGGTTGCACTCACAGGGTTGTGCATCGGGAGGACATGGGAGACCACCCCCTATCAGGTCATGACTTATCTGACGCTTGAAGGCAGCAGAAGAAGATGTATCCACAGAAATAGATACATTGGTGGAACAGGGAATGTTGGAACCGTCAAAGAGTCCCTGGGCGTCTCCAGTGCTTATTGTCAAAAAGAAAGATGGCTCCAATTGGGTAGTAATCAATTTTCGGAAGCTTAATAGCATTATGAAAAAAGATTTGTACCCGCTTCCACAAATTGATGACGCTTCATATCAGTTAGGTGGGGCTAAGTATTTCTCTGCCATGAACTTGATATCAGGGTACTGGCAGATCAAGTTGCCAGCGGCGGAACAAGAAAAGTGCGCTATAATTACCTCAAAGGGAGTGTTTCAGCCTACACGTATGCCACAGGGTTTGTGCAATGCCCCAGCTACATTCCAGCGGGCTATGAACACTATTTTGGGTGACCTAAAGCTGTCTTGCATTATTGTCTACCTTGACGATATCAACATATTTTTGCGGACATTCATGGAGCAACTTGGACACGTGGAGCAGGTATTCCGCCGCCTAGCTGAAGCTAATATCAAGACTAAGCCCTGAAAGTGCCAATTTTTAAGGAACAATTGGAATACCTCGGCTTTGTGGTAGACTCCAAAGGGCTTAGTCCTCAGCAGGTCAAGGTGGAAGCCATCCACCAGATGACTTGGCCAAGTAATAAGCGGGATATCCAGGTGTTCTTGGGGATGGTTGGTTACTACCAGCGGTTCATTCCCAACTTCAGCTGTATTGGGGCTCCAATCTTTGAGCTGCTTAAGAAAGATGCTGCCTTCAACTGGACAGATCGATGTCAAACTGCTTTTGATGTATTATAAACCGCGTTGGCTAGCGCGCCTGTTTTACAATACCCCAATTTCAAAAAAGAGTTTATTATGCAAATGGACGCTTCGCTTTCTGCTGTAGGGGCTGTGTTATTCCAAAAAGATGATGACGGTGTGGAGCACACCATTGCATATTGCAGCCGCAGCTTAACTGGCCCTGAACGGAATCACAACGTGACTGAGTGGGAGTGTTTAACGGTAATCTATGAATATAAACAATTCCAGGTCTAACTCCATGGGGTAAAATTCAAAGTGGTAATGGATCATGCCGCCTTGCGCTGGCTACAGAATCTGCGGGAACCTGAAGGGTGGCTCGCGCAATGGGCTTTGAAGCTCCAAGCATATGATCCTGAGATCATGCATTGGCCAGGGGCAAAGAATCAGAATGCTGACTATCTTTCCCAATTACCCACGGTCATCATTACAGCAGATGTGGCAGACATAATGTATGAAAAAATGATTGTGGGCAAATATCATGATGAGCCGCTGCCCGTGATCAAAGTGTTAGGTGGGCTTAGACAGGATACATTATTGCGCAACAGGGAGCTATATAAGCGGATGGGGGAATTGACGCTGAGTTTCCAAAAACCCTCTGCCAGGCCTGCGATCATTATGAATGCCCATAGGGCGGTAGGTCATGGAGGGTTGAAGAAGATGCTGGAGTTCTTGCAACCCCGTTACTATTGGGAGAGTATGCACTACAATGTTCCTGAGACAGTTGGTTGTTGCCATCAGTGACAAGTGGAGAAACCATTCCACTGAAAACCACCTATCAGTTAGTTAAGCTTCAGTTTGCAAGCATACAGTTTCATTAGATGTGGTGGGGCCTCTGCTGACTGGCGCGAACTGCTCCAAATATATAATAGTTGCCATTGACCATTTGACAAGATGGGTGGAAGCAAGGGCTATCAAGGATCTGGGGGCTGTCACTAACGCTAAGTTCATCCTGGAGTATGTTATACAGCGCCATGTTTGTCCAATATATCCTAACGGACAACAGAACCAATTTCACATCTCATTTTTGGCCAAGTTGAACAAGCTCATGGCAATCCGTGAGGTTTTGACTACCCCCTACCACCCTGAATCTAACGGTATGGTGGAATGGGTCAATGGGACCTTGGTAAATATTCTACACAAGCTTGTAAATGAGCGGCCATCAGACTGGAGCACCCTTTTTATCCACCACTGTCTTTGCGTACAATATCAGCTACCACTCAGCAACTGGTAAGAGTCCATTTCAATTGCTCTATGGATGACATCCAGCACTGCCTGCATTACTTTAATCCTGTGTGGAGGATTTCAGCAGAGTTGAACCCCACCGCTATTTGTCAACCTTAACAAATGTGTTGATTAAACTCCAAACTGAGGCATATTCCACTAGTCTTTCCAAGAAGATTTGGGATCATTCAGATGATCAATGTAGACACAGCAGTCTTCCACAGTTTGGGGTAGGGGAATTGGTCCTGTTTCATGACCAACATGGATTTGGAAGGAGGAACAAGCTCGCCAGAATATGGAGTGGACCGTTTGAGATCATCGAGAAGACTGGGGATGATGCATACACCATTAAGGCACCCGCGGGTGGTCAGATAATCAACTGAATACATGCAAAGTTCCTTCAGCCCTATAAGCAATAGGCACTTATCATCCAGTCAAGGGGGGGGTAATGTTGAGATTTCAGTATGACTGGGCAATAAGCTAGTGTTCCGTTGAATCATTAACTAAATTTGAAGTGAGCTCCTAGGGTGAGTAGTAGGTTAGAACAAAGTGAGGTGAATCAATTGAATCAATTAAGGTTTGATAATCAAGGAAATTCCGTTGAAGCCTCGAGGGTCAAACAAATTCTACATTGATAGCCAATTAAGACTTACTAAGAAAAATGTGTCAAACCCATTGAGAAGACTGAGGGTTAAAGGTTGAGCGAGAGCGAGTAGGAGAGAGTTTTATTTTAGTAGAAGAAAAAGGGGAAGTGAGTAGGAAGAAGTAGAGAGCGTAAGCAGAGAAGGTCTGCCGGTTCAATCATATTAAAAAATAAATAGGAGCGAAGCTGGGGCGATTGCCTCATATTTTTATATATAACTTTATTACGTTTAATTGAGGGTCCAACGATCTCCATATCGCTTGGCCATTGCTCAGTGGGCTAAACCCTGCACAACTCGTTCAGCAGAAATATGCCATATCCGCCAAAAAGTTAACAAAACTATTGGATGTACATATAAGCACCCCACAATGTGGTGACCAAAAAAGGGAGGGGAGGGGAATGGTTGCCCATGTGTCCTTGGCACCATGTGGATAGTGGGATTCCTGAATTGCCAGATTGTCCACATGTAAATTGTTTATTAAGACTCAGTTTACTAGCCCAGGATGGTGAGGCCTTGAGTCCAGCAATGTTAACGTCCCTATAGTGAAGGAGACCCCATCACACCTTAGGTGTAATGGGAAGGGGCCCTTTGCCCTTGCCCTTTCTTTGTCTATTTTTTAAATAATCCTTAGTGGCTTTAAATGTTTGGGACAAAACTAAGTTATGATTGTCTTTAGGGGCAATATTGGTCCTTTTAAATTTACCATTTTTGACTTTCAACTTCTGCTAATTTTTTGAAACAATGTGCTCCTGCGATGCACCATCATGGGTCAATTCAAATTTGGGGAGGGTTGGTTTGGAAGAATTTTGTTTAATTGGTGCGTAGTAACTTTGCGTGGGTGAATCTGACTCAAACACCTGGTCTGCATGTTGTTGGACCCGATTTGATTGGTGAGCAAATTCTCAAGCTGCTTCAACTGTGAATGACTTGATGTTGGCTTGGGTTTGGGCCGGCGGGATCATGGACTATTCCAAGGCTGCTGCCTTGGCCACCTCTCTACAAGCCTGTTTGGCCTTTTTGCGCTCTTGTGGGACACAGGTTTTACCTGAATGTAACACCCCTGAGCACCCCATGGGAAGGCGACATCAGTGTCAATGGCGGGTTTGTAATGGGAGTTAGCAATTGCCATTGCATCTAGGAGGATTCCTTGTTGAGTGATGCCCTCCTTGGAAGGGCAGGTAAATGCCTTATGGCCAAAAGCACAACATTAGGTGTAGATAGGGGGTGCCTTCCACTGTACCGCAGAATGGGCGAAAATCTTGTCCATCATTAATGAGCGCTGTGATGAGTATCATTTTGGTCAAGTCATCCACAATGACCACAGATGGGATGATCACTGCAATCACTTTGACCATGCTAAGCTTTGGCATAAGCATGAAGTGCTGCATTTTGAAAGAGTGTAATTCACTATAACTTTTCAATCCGTCCAAGAGGTAACTTTTGAGTACTGTACATCTCATTTTTGTGGGGAGAAAGTCGAAAGTAACAAAAATTTAATTATATTTGGTCCATCACGTGCGCTTTGTTTTGACCACCCATTTACCATCTGGGAGATCAATCACCACATGCACCTGTGCAGCTTCATCCGCTGCTTGCCTTGTTTCAAACCCAAGGTCTAGACAACCTCAGGTCATAGAATGAGGTGCTAAATATATGACAATAAGGAAGTGTTTGTGTACATTGCCACAGAACTTCTCCCAAAGTGACATCAAATTAATATTAAAAAAACTCGAAGACCATGCTCCACTGATGACAGGGGCTGGGAATGTGGAGTTTTGATGTATTGGTTGCATATGGTTTGCCAAGCTAAAATCTCCGGTGATATACTCACTGCCACTTTCTTAGGTTATTCCTGGCCATCAGTGTCACTAGGGCATTTACTAACTTTGGATGGTGCAAAGACCAATCCTGTGCCCTTTACAACGCTAGCCTAACCTCTACCCGACATTAGGTGCACACTAATCTCCTCGTAGAGAATATGAAACTTACCTAGTCTTGAATCAAACCAGTTGCAATTAGTGATTGCAACGAGAAAGAAAAGATTTTTATATCACTGATTTTTAAATCTTTATAGTCTTTGAGTATAAGGCGCATTTGCAAAGTGATATCAATAACTGAGTGGTCAGATTTTTAAGTTGATAATTCAACTAATAGGTGCCATCTAATTAATAGTTGGTCAAAATCAAACCATTATCCTGCTTCTTCTTCCAAAGACTTATAATTTTTAGGTTTGTAATATCATTTAGGCCAAAGAATTGGCACGGTTTCTATTTCTTTAATTCAACGTTGGAAATTCACAGATGCAAAAGATTTCGTTCATGACCCAAGTGGTGGGTCATAAAGGGATAAAATTGCGCATGTGTTTTATTTTCTTTAAAGTTTACATGATACAATGGGAGAGATTAAATTTTTCTTAATATTTATATAGTAATACAATTATGTTTTGGCATGATCACAATTGAACTAAGTCTTATTAATATAACTATTCTCCTTATGGCCTAAGTAAAAAGAGGTAGTTGGAGAAAATATATTGAATTATGGATTGAAAAAGATTGTGAGGGTTGACAGTTTTATAGGTAAAGCTTGTTTAAAATTTTTCTTTTGAGAAGTGTGATGGGTTCTATAATGTACTTGGGAATAGATGATTCTGCTTTAGGGGATATGATATAATCTTTCTTATCTATGAATAAGTTAAGATCCTGATTTTTCCACCACAACTCTGACTCTCTATTACTCAAGTAAATTCTAATATGGACTATCAAAGTGAACTAAGATTGCAGTAACATGGTTTGATTATTGGTCACTTCTTCCATTTATAATACCTGATTAACTCCAAAAGATCTTTTTCAATGGAGTTTATTTCTTGTAATAGATGGTCCCAGACCAGGGGGACTCATCAAATGTTTGTTTACATAAGACTTAGGTCCTAAGAGCTGAAGGTGAGGGAAGAGAAGTAAAAAGATTTAGAGAAATGGAGGGGGGTTCTTACCATAGCCATGTATTAGCTTGGACTGAGCTGGTTAGGGCTAACAACATGTTGCAAATCTTCAAGGCATATTATGATGGACCTTAAATTGATTGGTCATATGGGGGTCATTCACATCTGTGAGTCAAAGGTGGAATATAGGAAGGAGTTGTGAATGGTCCAGATAGCTATGGCATAGGCTATACCTGAAGGGACTGGTGGCAGCCAGATATAAACTGTTTAAACATTAAGTCTAATACTTAGTTTAAAAAACATGAATTATCCTGGAGGAGTGCGTAGGCTCGGTGACAGAAAGCATAATTACCTGGACAGGTTAAATAGCAGCAGTGGTAATAGTAGGTGGCTCAGCGGTGTGAAGACAGCTCCTATGGTGGAAGTTTAGGCTGGTAAAGTCCCTTGTCCTGTAAGAGTAATGGAGGACCCACCAAAGTGTGTTAAGAATCTTTGCTGAGAGAACTAGGTGGTAGACGTCCTCCAGGAGTCCCTTAAAATCAAATCGTT
This sequence comes from Massospora cicadina, assembly GCA_022478985.1. Taxonomy (NCBI): domain Eukaryota; kingdom Fungi; phylum Entomophthoromycota; class Entomophthoromycetes; order Entomophthorales; family Entomophthoraceae; genus Massospora; species Massospora cicadina. The sequence continues at coordinate 100,116 of JAKSZP010018660.1, forward strand.
TGAAGGGATAAAGGAGTTTGAGGAGGTTTGGGCGGATGGGGGCTGTCAATTGGGATGAGCTAGGTCATGACAACTTGTCTATTATAGATGATTTAAGGTGACAAGGTCTAAGTCCTGGGCCGCCATTTCTGTACATAAAGGCGTGATAGACTCATGCACCTATCCACTTCTGGGCCATAAGAACCTGTTCCCAATAGGTTATTTTAATATGGTTTGGACTTATGGCCTGAATTATTTGTAATCATTAACTAAAAGAGGTCAGCTATGCTCAAGGAAGTCCCAGAGATGCAAACACTTCTTGGCGGAGGGCTGGCGCCCTTTGGGGAATTGAAACATGCCCCATCAAACTAATAGGATTAGGAACACTAGGCATATGGAGATGAGGTTGGTCCTTTTGTCCAGGAGTCCAGGCTTCTTTGCAAGCTGGTTGAGCTTTGTATTCTGTGCCTCGGGTAAGTGATTAGAGACCCATATCTGAAAGCAAAGAAGCATGGTGGGACTCATTTAGAAAGTATCTATAATGGGTCAGAAGTGGGCAATGAACAAAACATATGGGTAAAAGAACACGCTGACCATCATGACACATCACTGAGAGTTACGTTCTGGAGGTTTTGATTTTGATCTTGGCGTTCACCGCCTTGAGGAACCTGTACTCAATGCCCTTTGTCACAACTCCTTAATGAATTGTGAGGGCGTCAAGGTGATAGACAGTGCCACACATGGGTTCAATACTGAACATGAAGAGGAAGGAGGGGAAATTAAATGAGATAGCTTTGTCATCTTTGAAGGCCATACTGTGTTAGAATCCCAAGAATCTTAATACCTTACAGCTTGCCTTGTAACACAGCAAAAAAGGGATCATGGGTTATACTGAAAAGTAAAGGTCTCAGGGGTTCCCCTTAGTGGGGACCTTTCTCAACTGATACTTCCACAATGAAGCCTGTTGGTAACAACACTCTAGTATAAAGATGTTTTAAAGAGCTGAGATCCATCACTTGGCCATTGAGGGAATTTGGAAGCAGGCCAGAGAGGCGTTGATATATGGCCAAGCACTCACATAGCCCTTATCTAAATCTAGGAGAGCCACAAACCTATTTGCCTTATGGGATTTGGTAGTCAAAGTTACGTGGAGATTATTATAGTTGTCATAAAGATACCCAGGAATGAAACCATTCTTAGAGGTTTGAGGTAAGGCAACACCCATTTGTTGATGCCGGTGGGCAGGAGGTTTTGTAGAGCTTGAGGTCCAAATTAGTCAGCGCAATAAACACCAGTTAGGCAGGTCCTCGCAGTCTGACTTTTTGGTTATGAGGGTCGTTATTGAGCCTCTTGATTTGGGCAGTATCTCCTCATTGGCTATGATGGTCCCAAAGATGTCAAAGAGGGTGGTTGCTACAGCAATAAGGTCAAGGGGATAAGCCTAAAGGGTATGCTGTTAGGAACAGGGGCTTTTAGACGCGTATTTGATACAAATCATTATAACTTTTTGTGTGGTGACTGACTTCAGTAGAGCCTTGTAAGCCTGTGGGTCAGTAGGCAGTTCAGGTGCGCGCAAAGGAAGTCCATGACGTCCAATGCATCCACCAGATTAGCTTATAAAAAATAAGTATAGAATTGATGAAGCTCTTACATGATCGCTTCCTTGTCCTTTGTGTTGGTGCCACCAATCAAGTGGAAAGCAATCTCCTATATGCTGTACTGGACTTTAAAAAACAAATGGGAATGGACATGCAAGGAAAAAGCTGATCATTGTCAACTTTTCCTTTGTGAATGAAATTCTGGAGTGAAGAATCAATCCTTGACCAAAATGTTTGTGACAGCTTGAGCGTGGTTATCATTAGGATAGTCATGGACATGTGGTCACTCAGATTATTGTCTCTGGAAATGGTGGTGAGACCTAACCAACAAGCAGAGAACTGATAAAGGCCATGTTGATTCTTTAACACTTTCATCGCCCAGCGTAATTCAGTTGAGTTTCTCATGGGGCCCAAATGTGACTGACAAATTATCAAAATGCCAGGAAGCGAATACCAAAATTAAAAAATATAACTTAATGTCCCAATTGTCTAAAATCACACAGATGTGTTTTGACTATTTTACAGAATACTATATAACACTGTAATATAGGTAATATTTTACCATAGATATAAATGAATAAAAATTACAGCTAATATAATTTTTTTATTTCTATTTTGTTTTAATATAAACCTCTCATGCAGCTAGGAACTTCTTTTTGCACGGCTTTTTCTTATGTACTTCTTCTGAGCTCCAATGGCGGTTTTAGGTGGTTTTTTACCACTTCAATCTCATTTAAAGCGTCATATTTAAGATGCTATTAGCTATGCTAAACCTAAGAATTGGTTGTTAACACGTTAGTCGCCATATCACCAATATTTGGGTGACAGGGCCCTTGCAAAAGCATACCCGTCACCCATATCTGGGTGACATAGTGATGAAGGTGTTAAGCTGATTTAAATGTCCATCCTTCATACTGGATTCTGGTAACACAACCAAGTCCAGACGTAAAGGAAGGAAGCACTTCCATAAATCCAGTGAAGCAAAAAGTCCTGGAGCCAGCTAGTGCAAAGGCAGCCTTACCGTGGGGTGAGGTTATTGAACATAAATGAAGGCAAGGTTAAATTCAAAGTGTACCATGTTACATGTGAGATTAAATTGGACTAGCTCCTCTAAAAGCTGGATTTTTTTCAAGACCTTCTTTTTGCAAGTAAATACTGGTTACAAAGAAGGAGAAGTTTAAAGTGGTGAGTTTGGTCATGATGAGCTTGCCATCTATATAGGCTATAAAACTTGGTTTGTGACTCTAGGATTAAGGATGATGAGGGCAGCGTGGGAAGTCCAGAAGGAGTTGTCTCTAGACTGTTTGTTACATGCTTCATTTCTGGATGAGATAAGGGGATCCTGGACAACAGCATTGTAAATTTGCAGTGACCTGATGTTGCGTAGCAAGAGGGCTCATCACTTGTAGTCCTAAAGCCAATTTGCATTGATGGACAGCAGGGACAGGATGCTCCTATGCGGACTCATAGTTGTTCCCCTACGCGTCCCAAGGGATTACCAGCAATTTGGCCTGCAGCCATAAGACGGCTTGTTTTAGGTCCTATAGCTTGACTTAAAGCGGCAAGCTGAGCAGAGATCCCAAGGGATGGATGATTTTTGGCAGTAAAGGGCAAAGGATTTTGTGAGCTACCCTAAGATGATTAATTCACTACATTGTGGAGGTAGGTCCTGAGGTGCTCAACGACCCCTTACAGGGTCCTTACTTCAAGTGTTTGAGTCTATTGTCTCCTCTTCAAACACTACGTATAACAATGTGTGATCTTTGTGTGGAAGACTTGATGATGTATTGTGTCTTCCACAGGGTGCATGTTGCCAGTTGGTACCATCTTGTTATGTTTTATTTCAAAATTAAATTGTGTGTGATTCAACACTGGTGGAGATTGGTGGGTGCACCGTGGGGCACAGAGTGGGGGTAGCTTTTATGGTAGCCAATTGTAGGGGATGCTTTGCGTTTAGAAGGTTTGAGTGCTGGTGTTAGGTGGGTGGAGGGTGGAGCCATAGGAAGAGGGGCCCTAGTACTAATGGCATACATAACCATGACTGAGATTTCTATCTCCATCACTTGGAAAAGGGCAACTCGGCTTGGTCTTAAACTGAGACCCGCTGCATTGGTTGTGGTATTCCCACTTTAGTTATACGTGAGCATTTTGGCCTGGTTTAGGATCTTGGGTGGCGGAAAGGAGGACCTTCTTGTGATCAGTGCAGTCACTGTAAAAATGGCCAAGGGCGTTTCACAACAAGCAATGAGGGGACGCCTGATAATTGATCTTCAATAGACAGAAAATTGGAAAAGGAGACCCATGATAATTTTCCAAGGTATGAGAGGGTTTGGGAGACGTGAAGAGTTCCTCGCAAGATGTCACTTTTTATGGTGGCAGGATGGCTTCCTAAGAAGCCTTGGTGAAGCCCACATTGATGTAGTGCTCTTCAAATTGCTTTATAAATTGATGTCAACTTGGAAGGATTTCTTGATAGCTGTTAAATATTAAAAGTAAACCTCAGTTAATACTCCATGGAATTGTGCCCATAGTCTAATCAAACCCTGTGAGTGAGGGTCATTATGGGTGAACCTTTTGTGCCCTGGATTTAATTTATTGCTTCTTGACCTTGGCAAAAAGCTCTTCCTTCCAGTCAGCTTAGAAAAGTATGGGTGCAAGTGGATTTTGCCATAACTAGTAGCACCTTTAACGCGTTTGTACTTTGATGGCAATCATGGTCTGGGTGCATGGATGTGGCTTAGTTAAGTTTGTGAGGTTTACCATTTGCTGGCATGCACTATTAGTCACTGTTTCAGCCTGGTGATTGGGGGCTTCTTGGGCACTATTAGTTATTTTGGTAACTCATTAAGACTAGTGTTATTGTTGTCCAGTTAGGAGGGTGCAGTATCATCCTAAGCTTATACCATAGTATAAAGTTGGCTTGATTGATGCTAGCATATCAAGGTAAAAAATCACCAAATAATTTAATTTTCGGCTGATGTTCTTAAGAGAAAATTTAACCAGATTAGTAGTTCTTTTCTGAGGGAAAATGGATGATAAATAGTGGAAATGTTACAAAAAACAAAACCCAAGCCAAAGGCTTTCTCATTGAGCGAGATAAGATAGGTCATTCTTGATATTTTTGATCCAAATTGTAGAGCTTTTCCGTCATTGTGGCCAAGGGTTTAGAGGTCAGATGGCTGGTCCTCACCTCACGCTTGAACCATGGATATCAGCTTAACAGTTTGTATTGGGTCATAATGTGCCAAATGAATGAGGGCGGTGGACTCAAGGGAATAATGATACTATTCTAAGCAAGGTGATGCTTTTGTTGTGACATAGGGTGTGGCACCATAACTTTAAGGGCCTACAATGGATTGTTGGGTTACAATGCAAGCTGAGATGGTAAGTGTGCAGGTGTCAGAGGTGCAATCAGGTGAGCTGACAATCTTAAAAGTGCCTTATACTTGGGAGAAGGTGCCTTCTCTATCAGAGGCCTTCTTAAGGTGAGTGACCTTTGTTGAAACTGAGGTGAGTAACTGGAGTTTTGTAGGATGTGGGTGCTGCTACCTCATTTGCTGAGTCAAGTTCCTTATTGGGTTTTACTTCATTTTGCTAACAGTTTTTCTCATTGGTTAATCTAAACTTTAAGATTATTTTTCTTAAATCGATGCTTAAAGAATGATTAAAAATAACAGTTTGTAACCACATTAATACCCCTAAAGACTTAACAAACTTATTTAATTTTCTTCCCATTTAAATGTACTAGTTTTATGTTCTGTAGTTGTCAACTAAAATAAAATTGTGATTGATAGACATCAGCTACCACAAAAAGCCTTTCTAATCATGCAAAACATCTTAGAGTTGCTTTAAGAAACTAAATAAAATTTTTAGCACCTATTTTATAACTTAAAAATTGCAAATGGTTTTATTATTTTCATAAGTTTCTTACATACTTTTGATTTTTGCATTATAATACTTTTTGCTTTGATAAAAAATCCTCTCTTTCTTCTCAAGGTAGTCTATTAATATTCTAAGACCTTGATTTTTGATCTGAAAACGCTTTATAAAAATTTTCATGAAAGGATGTACTAAAAGAATAATTGCATAATGCTTCAAAAAGTCTTTATCCCACTTCATCTGGTTCTAGTATATACATTATTCTATGATCCTATTAGAGACTTGTTAATTGCTTCATTAAACCGTTGTATTATGAGTTATAGTCTGTTCTAAACTTATTCTTTACTTGGGAGGCATAATTGTATTTCCAAATGGCTTAATTGTAGAAGTGAGCACCTTGTCTGACAGTATTCTTTTGGATAATCTATATAAAAATTGATTTTTTTGTTTATTTACTTTCATTTTTCTTGTGGCTAATGATCTGAATGCCTTTTATGATTTCATTTCTTACATTGTTTAGTTGTGACAATAATGTGCTTATTTCTTCATCTAGATACTGGGAAAATAATGTAATCTAGTCCCCACAGCTTGTACATTTTCACCACAACTGACATAAATGGTTTTATTGCTCCCTGTTGTCAGTCATATATCTGGCACAACAGACAGGCTCTGACATATTTTAGTGCTTCCTTGCATAACCCCTCCCAAAAATAATTTGCCTGAAGTTGGATTAAGGTGATCCAGATCTCCTAATGCTTGCAACCATTCATGTGCTTCTCATAAGACTACTTACATTCAATAGTCAGGGTATATAGCAAAAGTATGTCCATCTTTATTCGATATTTTCTTAATCACAGTATCACTTACATTCACATAGTATTTTTTGCTTTGTATCTGTAATATTTATTTGCTAGATCTTAATGTTTATTTACATATTTAATTTTGATGTGTAGGTTTTGTCCATCCCAATAAAAGATACTTCAGGATGCTGTTAGGATCCATCTAGTACTAAAAAAAAAAAAGAATGCTGTTAGGATAATTATCTGACACTACTTTCAGTTTTACTAGCACATAATCAATTGCTATTTAGTACTTTATTTTCTAATAGCCACCAGATTATTTTTCCATTTTGGTTATATATAATATATAATTTATAATGGCGCTTCTATTTGTGTAAATGGTCAATGGCTGTCCTTACATGTAAAACTAGAGTTTCTGAGTGTCATTACTATGGCCAGGACCTCTTTATCATATACACAAAAAAATTTCCAGCTTAACTAGTATTTTTGGACATATGATTGATTAGCAAAAAATATTTGGTACTTTTATCATGATAATACTCCATTATCTCTTTCACTGGGATTAGAGAATATATAAAATGGTACTTGAAGTTAATGAAATTAACACTGAGTCAGATGTAACTAATTTTTAATGAAAATCCTTTTTGGCCTTACCATTCAAAGGTGACCTTTTATGAGTCAATGCAACAAAGGTGGGTAGTATAGCAGAAATCTTTTGATAAGCTTTTGAAAATATCTAACTAGTTCGAGAATAAAGATTGGACTTAATATAGGTTTTTGGTATTGACCAAATTCATAATGGCAAATATTTTCATCCGGTAGTTTTTCCATTTTGATCAAAAAAAGTATAAGTAAAAAATCTCGTTTTAAGCTACCTTAGTTCTTCATTTTATCCCTAGATTTACTTAATGGAAAATCAAACATTTTTCCAGATGACAGTAGATAGTAAAATTTTTTGCTGGTGGCTTTGACATCATCAAGGTATTGGGCCATAACCTCATTTTTATATTGCAACTAGTAGGTTCCTTAACCCTTAAAAGGTTATTGGGACACCTGTTAATCTAAACGGCATTATTGTCATGGATACAGCTAAGAAGAACTAGACTGGGATCCCAGTCAGGGAGCATGAGCCCCCAGTGGAGGGCCCATAATGCCAGAGGCATAGAAATCCAAGCGACTAAGAAAAGTGAGGATCTATGGGACACGTGAGGAAAGCAAACATTCAGTAACATACTGAAGGCCCCCAAGGCAGACCATATGGTTGCGTTGGGGGCAACTGAGAGTCTTATGGGGGCAGCCCCCAAGGGCGGGAGAGGCAGGGAGGACAATGACTCCTCCAGGGATCGCAGTTGCTGGCCTTCAGAGCTCAAAGTGGAGGCTTGTACACCAGCGGGAGGTGGCACAGAGACCGCCACATTGTTGGAAATGTGGGTAGACAAGGAGGAAACCTCATGAGAGGGGCTGAGGCTGGGTTTTCCCAAAAGGGGACACTCTAAGTCCTGCTGGTGAGCTGGACCTGCAAGGGCAGGGGCTGCTAATGGAGCTGAACCCATGTGCAGAGGGCCAGGGACACTTTGAGACTGCTCCCTTTGGGAATCAGACTCAGCAGACTTGACGTCTGAATAAACTGAAGGGGCTCCATTTAAGGGACGCAAAGGAACAAATAGAACAGTGGGCTCGCCTTCAGGGGCGGGCTGGATTATTGTGTTGACAATCCAATGATGCATGGTGGGATTGAGCGACCAGATAATCCAGTCTTTGAACATTGGGAAAAGGATCTGGGCAATGGCATGCTTCATCAGATCAAATGACGGAATTGTGTTTTAAGTTGTAAAAAGTGGGCGGAGTCCATGGAAAACTAAGCAGAGCCTCAAACTTTATTTTGACAAGGCTAAAAATAATGAACTGACAACTGCCCTTGGAAGGGCCAGTTGCTCTTTAAATGGTTCAATAGGCATAGGGAAGTATTGGGGGATTGGTTGTTTAGGGAATGTGGAGGGGATTCAGTTAGTTAGCTTGGAGGGGGGTGAAAAGCGGCTCCCAATTTTGCAGAAGCTTGGAAATTTTTGCAAATTTTCCCAACTTCTTGTGACCAAGCCAAATTGATGCTGCCAATCCAGGTCCCAATGACTCAAAATCGGCCAATTTACACAGCTGAGGCATTCTGGATTCATCTCAGAAGGCAGGGGTACTTGCATCAGGTTTTTTGTGATTTGGTCCAATCCCATGATTGGGCAGCTCATATAATCCAAACTCCCTGGATCTGCCTTGGCACATCAGACCTGATGATCTGAACCACTCAAACCTGGGTTTTTAATCCAATCCATGTTCTGATCTGGCTTCTGAACCTGGCTGGCCCAAACTGGCTACCCCAGTCAAAAAATTACTGGCTGGGCTCTGACACTGGGAATTGCAATTTCCCCACTTTTTGGCCATGACTTGCCTGGGGAGTGGGTGGCCTCTGGACCCTCTCCAAGCCCCCTGACATGAGCCACCTCCCTGCAGACCCCTTCTATCAATCCTACTAGGATTGAAGAGGAGGGAAGGGGTGGAAGTGAGAGGGCTTTGAGGAGGAAAGCCATCACTGAGCGCTCATCTATCACGTGGGTGAGGTCACCCAGCTGTGACAGAGGGTCCGCAGGAGTCTTGGGGTTCCTCTTCATCTGGAAAGGGTGATGAACCCTATCCAGATTCAAGGGCTGGTCCCCAAGACTTACAATTCTGGTCATGTAAAATTTTCTGATATAGTGAAAAATGAAAATTTTTCTTAGCTGATATCCTACCCACAATTTGATATTATCTTGAGTTTAGATTGACATATAAGAACCACTTTTTACTTTAAACTAAATCAAAAGAACTGAAATTAGAGATAACATTTTCTATTAGAAACATCTATTGTGTTAATGAAATTTGGTTGACACATTCAGAGCTTTCCATTCTTTTTTATGATGACAATAGAAAGTGCCTATGGCAAATTACCTAATTTATTATCCTTTCTGGAGCAACTATTTTTTGTTTCTATTTTATAATACCTTAAATGTTTTGGTAGATGGTAAGCTGGTTTTGCTAATGGTTTGGCATCCCCAATTTCTATTTGGTGTTTCTAACCTTTGCAAATAGAAATCTTGTTATTAAGTTATCATATGGTCCTGTATTTTTATTTAAAAATAATTAGGGCATACTTTTGTTTTGGGTATAGTATACTTTCTGTTGTGAGCTAACAAACGACGATTTTGAGATCATCAAGTTTATTCTGAGTTTCTTAATCCAAAATTGTCATTTATATATTTTTTAATTTCTTGTTTTTCCAATATCTAATAAAATTTTAATGTCAAATTATAATGGGTGGCGATTTTGATTCCTTAAGCGTTTCACTTCCTAACAGAAGGCTATAATGTTGATGCTCAAAAATAACTGATATGAGGTAAGGTTTATTTAGCTGAGGCAAGCTGACCAGGGGATGGGCATTACTGAAATACATAATGGGATAGGGGTGGCGAAGCGCAATTAAACTAGGCATCCCATAGTAGATGAGCTACCCTTGTTGCCAGCCAGTACCGCCAGGTATGGGGTGTTGAGTGCGCTACTCTGAGGGGGTTTCCCTATTATGGAGTTGGCGTGGAGGAAGGGGTATATGTGCAGAAACCAGACTGGGAACCATGGCTCAATGAGACTTTGTTGCCATGGCTTCATGTATCCATATAGTCAGGATCGGAAGTGTTCCAGTAGGTGTAGGTGAAATCTGCTGATTGTCCCACGGATGGTTGGTATGGTTCCCTTGAAAGCATCCAGTGCTATAATGTGGATTTTCCACATTGCAATGGTACTATTAGGGAGCAGAAGGTAAGTGGTATTGGGGATTCAAGTTGGAGTACAAGGAGGCTCCTGGAGATTGATAATTCCTGGTTATTTTGGGTCCTTAGCAGGCGCGCAACTTCCCGCCATATGGCTCTAGATGGGGGGCATGCTTCAAGGCGGTGGTGTAGGGTGCTATCCCCTTCACACACTGCACATTCTGCATGAAGAGAGTTGTAGCGATCTGCTGTTCTGTAGGTTCTTCTGAGGCAGCGGCATGTGTTAGCTCTTACCCTTGGCTGGAGAAGCGGATGATGTGTTAGCCTCCATATAGTCTTCTGTGTTATGAGATTGTATGTGATGTCTAAAGCATCTAGGTAGTCAATTCTTGCAATGACTGAGGCCACGTCATGTGTGTCCCTCTGAGGGTAGTCCTCTTAATCCTTAGTGTGAAGTGGGCTCTGAGCCTTCCCCTTCCCTGGATCATGCCTGTGAGTGTGACAGACCACCCCATGTGCCAAATGATGTGGAGGAGGCGTTTGAAGTGTTGAGGGGTTCCATGAGGACCCGCTGCATTGGGGTGGTTTGCAAGGTATGTGAGCAGGCTGGACGCGTTGTGTGGGTTGGATAGCTTTAGCGCCTGTGCAAAGTTGGCCCTCGCCGCTCTGGTCCAGTGTTGTTGTGGGAGGTCTGGTGCTAGGTCTTCCTTTATCCAGGTGCCCAGCATACGGTTGGCATGGACCTCAAAGTCTATTAGGCTCATGCCTCCACTGGAGCGTAGACCAAAGAGTGTTTCCACCAGTACAGTTGGCTGGGTCCCAGGCCACAGCCATCCCTGGATAAGTGCGCGGATTGAGGACATAAAAAGTAGGTGAGAAGGATATTTTGTGTGCGGTGAACCACAGCATCGGGAGAATAAGTGAGTTGGCATCAGTTACTCACCCTGTTATTCCTGGGGATCTTGCGTTAAAGGAAGAAACACGGTTGGGCATTTGCCGTAGTAGGTTGTTCTTCATTGTCTCATTTGCGTACCCCATGTCTCCACCCATACCCCAAGGTGGCGGACAGGGTTGGTTGAAGGAGGTGATTTGAAGGGAAGGATGAGAGGGTTGTTCCTTTGTGGGAGTGTGAGGTTTGGGTGTTGTAGCCCAGTTGTTAGTGTACTTGCCTAAGAATATTATTTTCGTTTTCCTTTTGTTGAGCAATGTGTTGCTCACAATGGAATATTTCTCTAGTGTGCGTTCCAGTTGGCGGGCATCATTATTGTTAGCTAACCTTTCATGCAGTCATCTGCAAAGGCTAGTATATTGATTGTTGATTGACCTTGTGCAGTTATGCCCATGAGGCATGAGTCAGCGACGGGAAGGAGTAGATCAAAATTGAAGTTATACAGCAGTGGGCTGAGGGGGTCCCCTTGTTTGAGCCCTCTGCGTGGTGTGAACTTGTTGGTTAGAAATCCATGGCTGCATACGGCCATGGATGCTGATTATGTAAGAATTATCTCCCAGTCTATGAATCTGGGTGGGAGTTTGAAGGCGCTCAGGCATTCCTTCAGGTATGGCCAACTAACACGGTCATATGCTTTTTCCTGGTCTAAGAAGACCAGGGCTCCAGTTGCTTTGGACTGACATATGTTTGCAACAGGGTGTATGTTGTTCCAGATTGAACGCCCTAGTATGAACCCAAACTGATTGGAGACAGGATATTGTAGGCTATTGTGCCTAATCTGGTTGCTAAAAATTTTGTGCGTAGTTTTGTAACAGTGTTGGAGAGTGCAATTGGGCGCCAGTTGGCCAGGTCCAGTTTTTCACCCTTTTTGAACAGGGTTATGACATAGGAGGCCTGGCCACCAGGCAGGAGGTGTGTCTCCAGCAGGCACTTGTTCATTGATGCTAATAGGAGGGGGGCGATTTGTTTAATTTTTTTTTGTAAAACTCATAAGTTATCCCATCTGGCCCTGGGAATATCTTATGTGGTGCACCGTTGAATGTTCCCAGAGCTCCTTCTGTGTTATTATGTTTAGGAGGTTGTAGCCCGGTGGTGTGCTTTGTATTCTGGAAATGTGTATAAAATCTTTGATTTTTTGGGGGGTCCGTTGGGGTGTCACATTATAGCTTGGTGTAGTAGCAGTGTACTTCCAACTTGACCTCCGTTGGGTCAGTTGCCACGGTGCCTCAACTTTGCAGACCTGTGTGCACATGGGCTGGTTGCCACAGGAGTGGAATCGGAAGAAGAAGTATGTCAAGCAGGTTTCACCTTCTTTTATAAAACTAACCTTTTCTCAATAATTTAATTCTTTGATGTTGTTCAAAAATGAGGGCGTTTAGGTGGGCGGATATTTCCACCCATTTGTGCCCCCAGTTGGGGCTGTAGCCAGAGTTTGGGCTGTTGAGCATAAGGTGGTTCAGTTCTGCCAAGGTGCGCCTGATTGTGGCTGTGTCAGTGGTGTACTTATGTGAGGTAAGTTAAAAGTTTTATTTAATATTTCAGTTTTGAAATTTGCCCAGATTTTGATGGGATCTGTTATTTATGGGGTTATGAATTCTGGGTTTGTGGCCTTGTGTTTGGCAAAATCAGATATTTTGGGCAATTTTATGTTTTCCAGGTGTAGCTTACTCCAGGTTGACGCCTGTGTGGGAGTTTGGGATGGCGAGAGCTGCACCAAAACTAGTCAGTGGTCAGAAAATTGATCTTTTTGTCACAAAGTTGGAGATGTTCTAATGGTGGGTTTTTGGTGCAAGAATGTAGTCAATGCGGCTCATTGAGGTGAGCATTCTCTCATGTATGTTGGGGCGGGTCATGTTGGGAAGGAGTGGTGACCGAGGGGGAGGGTATCATGTAGGCCTAGGGATGTCTTCATTGCACAGAACTCGATGTGCCTGATGGGTATCTCCTGGGAGTAGGCCGTGGTCCGTGTTAGGTTATCGCAGCAGTTGAAGACGCCCAGTAGGATGCTATCTGGTGGGAGGTCAAGTGTTGGGATGGTTTTGAGGATTTTTTTTCCTCTCAGCTGTGGTGCATGGTGCATAGATGCATGCTATCAAAAGCGTGTCCTCTTAGTTTATGACCATTGTAACCAGGATGCGACCATGCAGATATGAGGAGGAGTTTGTGATTTTTAGTTTTTTTTTGTTATTTTGGAAGACCACCCCATAGTGTGTCATCCATACCAATAGGAATGGTGAGACCCTAGCTGACCAGGATTCCTCTTCCCCCTGTAGACAGTGGGTTTCTTGGATGACTAAGATATCTACAGAGGGTTTTTCCAGGAAGTCCAGCTTTTTGGCTTGGGATGCATAGACCCTGGCTCCTGCAATGGTTAGCATCCCTATTGTCACTGAGGTGCCCGCGGCGCCTCAGGAGTGGTTGGGAGGGCCGCCCATCCCACACCCAACGCCCTTTTTGCTATCCCTGCTTCATGTTACTGGGCCATTATATTCTGTGGCATCATCTAATTCCATACCCTGTGTAAATTTCTCACAGATATTGCGGCTTTAGAATTTGTGACAGATTTTCCTGCTAATGACTCATGGTGGGCCGGTGCAGTGCGCTGATTTGTTTCTTTGGTTTTAGAGTGCAAATTTGAAGAATTAGGTCCCACCTTTTCGCCCATAGTGGAGCCAAATTGCTCTGCTAAGTTCACCTGATTGATACCATTTGGTAATTTTATCAAATTGTTGAGAAAATTTTTATTTTGGGCCTACTTCTCTAATTGGGTGACTCAGATAATTTCCTCCATGTCCTCCTCAGCTTGGTCAGTATGTTCTTATTGGTTAACTCAGCTGATTTCCTCTACGCCCTCCTGAATTTTGCTGAGAGCGATGATGAAGGCCATAAGTGATGCAGCCTTGACCGCTTCCCTCTTGTGGGCCTTCTGCAGCATTTTGCGTGCTTTGAGTGTTACTGGGTCTATGAGAGGTAGTGCCCATCCTCTCCAATGAAAGGGGTGGTTGACGTCACTAATTTTACCATATTATACGTTGTCTTCATCCATGATGATATTGCAAAATTCTGGGGCCATGATGCCCTCCTTCACGTGGCATGCATGTTCCTTGTGCCCCAATGCGGTGCAGTGGTTGCAGATAGATGGTACACGTTCTGGTATGATTCAGAATGGCTCTGACACATTCCCATCTAAGAGGTGAAACTACGCTGTATGAGGGATTATTGTGAGGTCACGGCCACCTCAGGGAGTGGGTGGATCATGGGAATTGCCTTTCCTGTGCACAGGCTAAGCATCAGGTGGAACTGCTGTAATTCAAGTTGTTTAATTTCTCTGTAGTGGTTAAGTCCATATCAGAGCTCCTCCTCAATTTTCTTGCAGGGGAGGGTGGTGGGGAGTGAGTTGAAGGAGATGAACAGTGTTTGCTTTGTTCCATCTGGTGCGCAAAGTGCTTGCGATTTGTTTACCCTTAGGGAGGGCAACTTCAATGCATACTTTTGTGACAGTGTCTGCACCTTCTTTGGTCTCAGAGCCCAAATTGACCCTGCATGGGACCATCTTGATGTTAATGTACACCGTGTAGGAGAAGAGGGAGGCCTGTGCCTCATATACTTTCTCCTACAGAGATGGAGACTTGACCCCTGGTAGAGTCAGAGCCTGTGCTCTACCTTTAATAGGGGTTGGTTATATTGGATTTCCATGTATTGGTTATGTTTCATGGTGAACTCCACAAACCTGGGTGGTGCCTCAGTTTGTGGGTTTTTGGCAGCCATGTTTCCCAGTCCCCCTCCAGGGAGTTTCTTTCCCTTTGGAGCACCATTTTGTTTATTGCCTGTTATGGCTTTTGCCCAGTATAATTGGTATTTGTTAAATACGCCAATCTCTCATGTGTGATTATCAAAAATTGTTGTTCAAATCAAATTGTAGTACTAATGTTATTGTTATGGGAAAAAAACTTGATATGAAGTAATTTATTTTTTCAAAAATCTATTTTTATATCCTTGACTATTTATGAACATGGTGCTACCATCCATAAGCCAATACATATGTTTGGCTGATATTGTGGACATCATCAACTTCAACTTTTATAATGATTTTACATATTTGTGTTGCTGTAAGCTCCCCCAATAAGAATTCTACTGTTTGATAATCCTTCCATGGGTCCCAGCTACACATAGTGTCTTTGGTAAGACAGGTATTATTATAAGTCCTTATCGATTTTTGTTTCAGATATGGCTATATTCATTTTCTTGATACAACTTGAGATTTATTGGCAAAAAATCCAATGACAGTTACATTATTTTTCTCTGAAAGTATTTTTTTGCTAAATCCTCTAGGGTAAATCTTTAAAAGTTAACTATTCTTCTGCTGGTGATACTTCTCTCTTTAGTTTATGCAGTTACTGGAAAAAATTGCTATTGTTTAATACTGTGTTCATTATTAGTATTTTTATACGCACATTTAGCTACTTCATTTGGATATTATCATATAATTGTTTTCCAAACCCATGGATTTTTATCATCTAAGAACACATCTCTTAAATAAACTCCTTCTCATTTTCCAAAATCCCACCGTGCATCTTTTTGAGGTTAGGTTGCAGACTTGTCACTATAGTTGGCAGTGGTTCTTCAAAATTTTGCGTTTTTCTCTTAATGAGATTCCTAGTGATGTCTCTGTAGCAAATTTATTTAACCATTCTGTTTCCTGCTATAGTTTGGTTTAATTCACCTTTTCCATAGAAAATTAATAGAGTTGTTTGATCATTTCTATATATTTTGTGATAGATAGTTCAAGTATAATATTTCCGTTAGGTAGAACAAGAATTGAGCTAGTAGATCACTGAATTATTAAATCTATTATATTTTCTGATGCATGATTGATATTCATGTTTGAAAAATTTATATCTATGGTATTCCTTGCATGATTTACTTTTTCTATTTCGCTGATTTTAGAATTTTTTCCACGTGGTTAAACTTTCTCTCTTTTCAAGAAGTGGTGCAATTGATTGATATCTTATGGAGATACATCCTTTATTTGGGACTGCTCTTAATATGTTAACTAAAACAGTAGATAATTTTAGTATCTTAGGTTTATTTGGGTTCCTGGGACCAGCCATAATTGACAGCTGCAAAGGCCTCTTATAACATTAGTTCTGCCGCATCTCTTCCCACTGATTGCCATTGGCTGAAGAATGTGTGAGTAATCCCCATTGCAATAATTAAATTTTTCTTTGCAAGTTTTCTGCAAAACTTTTAAGATTTGTGGAAACCAAAGTATCCCAGTAGGGCTATTTTTCTGGTGCTGGTCCTTTGGTTATGAGAATCTTGAATTATTCCAACTGCACAGGAAATTTATCTAGTATTTTCTCCTATGCTGCTGTACCATGGTTGATTTTGCAAAAAGAGTACTAGGGTAGATATCTTTCTTCTTTCATCAAAATTAGAACTTTTATACGATTGATATTTTTACCCTACTCATATGCTTTTTACAAGTTATAAATCTCAAATTTTTTCAAGATTTATTAGGTAGTCAGAAGATGTTGCAAGATTTTACAAAAAATTTTAGGCCAATTTTGTTACATACTGTTTAAATGATCTTTGCTGAGGTTCCCCAGTTTCTTCTACAATTTCTTTTCTAATGAGGGTGATAACAGTGCTTTAAATACACTAAAAAGCTCTCTAATAGTAGTTACGCTGTCATATAAGAGATGCAAGTCTGGCCACTAAGTTTGCTTCTTAAGCATCAGACCTCATCATTTCCATGCTCTTCCAAACATGCTATGATTCATATTCCAGGATCTGGCCAAGAATTTTTTCAGGCTTTCCATTAGAAATAAATGCTAATAAGAAGATTTTTAATCCACTGGCACTACAATGCTTGTAGAGTGATTTCCAAACTTTAATATCCACCATTTAATGTTATGACCATTATTTCCATAACTTTTGGGACTCCATAATCTTTTCCATGAGCATGGTGTAAGGGATTGGATGCTCAATTTTTGTTTTTTGAGCACTGAACAGTTCCTGAGGAACCACCTGAGCACCAAGAAAACTGGATTAGTATAGCTCAGCTGCTCTCTATTCCACTAGGGCTCAACTGTTTCAGCGGAACATGTTAATCACAATACACGCCATGATGCTCAAAATGCTTTTATAAAAAACCTAAATATAAAATTATTGAGCGGCACATGTTTTCTATTAACTCAACTAGAGATAAATATGATTAAAATAAGCCATTACCCTTACAAGTAATGGCACTGGCCCTATATATGGTTATTTTTTTTGGGGTGGGGGAAGGTTACCATGCTATTATTGAGTGCTAAATTAACTTCTTAGGTTACAAATTATTTGCAGTTTGAGCTTGAGAGTGCAGGGCTTCAATTTTTGAGAAGCTCAAAGTTGCTATTCCTAAAATCTTAACAGTCAATAAATGCTTTGAGTATAAAACTTTAAAAAGTATTTATTTCATCATGGCAAAGTCCCGCTTAGGTACTGATAGCTGGAGTATCCAACCTATGGTAAGAGGCGAAGGTTTTATTAAAGACTTTTATCAAACTGAGATTTATATAAAAAATGTAACTTTTTATGTGAGATTAGCTTTGCGGTTTTTAAGTGTTACATTAACACTACAATAACCATAAGAGAAATGAGCAATATAGTTGTAGAGGCTATCTGAATCAAGGCTATTATTGGATACCGCTTCCATTTTTATGAATGCCTTTGTAACATAAATTTAATAGGTGAAATATGTGCCGTGGATAAACAAAATCTGATGAGACTTGGTATCACCTTAAATATTTCCTTTGGCAGATTTTAAATCTTTACCCTTTTGAGGGTACAATTTAACACTCTTTGTATGTCACCTGATGTAGTAGCCGCCTGACATTCAGATAATCCTTTGCTTTGTTTAATCAGGATTTTGTCTTGGGGTATTTTGAGCTCAGGTTAGTTGAATAGATATTTCCTAGTATTAAGTTGAGGCTTATTATATATCTATTTTTTCTATACAATTGATTGATGGAATTTCTTTAACCCACTTTTCATGTCTAGGCGTAAATTCTCTTGAGGGTTTGATTGATTGATATTAGTACTATCATTTTCAATACTCTGGTACCTTACAACACCCCCTTTAAGAATAATTCCAGGGGATTAAAGATGTAAGAATTGGCTTGGTACGTGGCTGATAAAAACTCCAGTTTCTAAAGACTTGTTTGTATAGTCATCTTCTTTT